>JAODUH010078324.1:0-15600 GCA_027564835.1 Typhlichthys subterraneus
CTTAGAAATGAAGAGAGCTGGGAAAGAACAACCTTTTCCAGTATTTTGGACATAAATGATAATTTGGAGATAGGCCTGAAATTATTAAAATCTGTAGTGTGCACACGCACACATGGAAACACACACACGCGCTCACACACACACACACACACACGTACACACATGCACTCATAGACGCACGCTCTCTATTTCACTCTTACACACACAGACAAATGTCAAGGCACAACTAGACTAGGTGTGTTTGATTAACTGTCTAAATTCACCATGTGTGCATGTATGTGTGTGTGTGTGTGTGTGTCCATGTGTGTGTGTGTTGGCAATACAAAGGGTTTTCCCCATGACAAAAGTTTATATTGCAAACTCATGTGTGTCCATGTGTGCCCATGTGTGTGTTTGTGTGTGTGTGTGTGTGTGTGTGTGAGCGCGTGTGTGTGTGTCCATGTGTGCGTGTGCTCCCATATCAAGCCTCTAGCCTACCATAGCTGGAAGCCCTCCTCACCACCCAGACATACACACGGGGGGGGGGGACAGGGAGGAGAGAGAGAGAGAGAGACAGGGAGGAGAGAGAGAGAGAGAAATAGAGAGAGAGAGAGGGAGGAGAGAGAGAGAGAGAGAGATGGAGAGAGAGAGAGATGGAGAGAGAGAGGGAGGGAGAGAGAGGGAGAGAGAGGGAGGGAGAGAGAGAGGGAGAGAGAGAGAGAGAGCATTCTTTCAAACAAAACCAAAATAAAAATATTAGAAGCAGTTCTGGCCTGTGTGTGTGTGTGTGTGCATACGTGTGTGCATACGTGTGTGCATGCGTGTGTATTTTTGTGCACACATGCTCGCGCGAGCTTGTGTGTGTGTGTGTAATTGTTAACAGGGCTGTGGTGTGCACATGTGGATGCCAGCTTCAGTGTCTGACATGCTGGGGGGCCTCTCTCTACACACACACACACACACACACACACACACACACACAATCACACACGCACACACACATCACACAAATGCGCACACACATCACACAGACACACACACACACTCAGGCATGGATGTAAGTGGGGCTGTGGCTATAGGCCTGGAGACAGTCAGGCTGTGACTAGCTCCTAATAGTTCTGCAAAGCATGATGGGAGACCACTGTGACCGCTCGGCCCCGTAACAAAGCTTGTCAGGTCAAATCATCTCGCCGTGGAGAAAAGTACCTCCGACGGCCAATCAGATGCGCCCGCACACACACACACACACAAAACGCTGGACTGGAATACCGAAACCATTCCTGGTGGATATACTTTGAATCTCCCTGGCAGAGAGCCTCGCCGCTCGCTAACGTTCGCTAACCGTCCAACTGACATAGTGCCACTGTTAGCCTGTGGAAAAACACACAAAAACACCGTAGCTAAAATGGACCACATAGTTGCTGCATGAGGCACAGATCTTATCAAAAGCTCTTGAAACAGTCCCGGCTCGGCCCTCAACCAGAGCTGTGAGGAGAGCTTTATTAGGGAGAAATCATTTCATTTGTTTGCTGTAAACTAAATAATAGGATAGCTATGATGAAGCACATCAATGATGGTGTTGATACTGACAAACGTCCCCACGGCTACATTTTAAGTCATTGTCAACAATGGGGGTTGACAATGGCTCTACACATCAAATCTGTTGAACTCGCCCGAGGCCCTTTGCTGTCTTGCGAGGTTACTTCTGGAACAATCGCAGGTCATCACGTTTAAATGTTAACTTTACTGTTAATGGGGCATTCCCTTCTGAGCCCCTCCCTCCCCCCTCTCAGGTCCTTGACGAAGTATTAGCATTTTTCTAAGTTGTACAGTGGGTGGAGCCAGACTCAGAGCTGGGGGTGAAGTTACCCTTTAAAAAAGGGAATAGAAAATTGCATATACAATACAATTTAAATGTTTAAGATATTAATTAAGTCCGTCAGAATTTAATTGTGATTTATTGCAATTAATTGCACGCTTTACATAATTGTACATTTATGAATTGCAATTAATAAATTGCTTATTTTTACCTATAAATGATTTTTAAAGTGTTATACAGTATATATATTTGTGTATCAAGATTTGCCAGCTTTATGCCAATGTTTGTATTTATTAAAGAATAAAATAAATACAAACGTTGTCTTCATCTCTTCTCAGGACATTCCGGAGGCGTGTGCAGACATGAATTGCGGGAAAACCAAAACGATTTGACCATGTGTAGTTTGCCGACATCGACACATTTCCATCATAGCTCCGTCCACAAACATCCCGGTACAGAGATACTTACTCTAATACATTTCTCATTTGGAGCAACAACATCAGAATGACATTTCATTGATGGTGTCTGTGTGTGCTAAATAAAACAATTAGACGGTTTACCCTGAGTTATACCGTTCCTGAAAATATACATTAAATTGTTGTATACAGTATGTGTGTGTGTGTGTGTGTGAGTCTGTCTGTCTGTCTGTCTGTCTGTCTGTATGAGTGAGATAGTGAGATAGTGTGTGAGTGTGAGTCTGTCTGTCTGTCTGTGTGAGTGAGATAGTGTCTGTCTGTCTGTCTGTCTGTCTGTCTGTGTGAGTGAGATAGTGATAGTGTGTGAGTGTGAGTCTGTATGTCTGTCTGTCTGTCTGTCTGTCTTTCTGTGTGTGTGAGTGAGTGAGAGAGATAGTGTGAGCGTCTGTCTGTATGTCTGTCTGTCTGTCTGTCTGTCTGTGTGTGTGAGTGAGTGAGAGAGATAGTGTGAGCGTCTGTCTGTATGTCTGTCTGTCTGTGTGTCTGTGTGAGTGAGAGAGATAGTGTGAGCGTCTGTCTGTATGTCTGTCTGTCTGTCTGTGTGTCTGTGTGTCTGTGTGAGTGAGAGTCTGTCTGTTTGTTTGTCTGTCTGTCTGTCTGTCTGTGTGAGTGAGATAGTGAGTGAGAGTCTGTCTGTCTGTCTGTCTGTCTGTCTGTCTGTCTGTCTGTCTGTCTGTGTGTCTGTGTGAGTGAGTGAGAGTCTGTCTGTCTGTCTGTCTGTCTGTCTGTGTGTCTGTGTGAGTGAGTGAGAGTCTGTCTGTCTATCTGTGTGAGTGAGGGAGAGAGAGAGAGAAGGCAGAGTCTCACCTCATCGTCTTTATACCAGGACAGAGACTCGGCCGTGAGGATGAACCAGTAATCCTTCGCTCCACCCTTCATGATGCCAATGTTGTTGATAGTCAGCCATCCCTTTCTGATGACCTGAGATATAGACAGACAGACAGGCAGGCAGACAGACGTGCAGATAGACAAGTAGAGCGACAGGTAGAGGGGAACAAAGACGACAGCATTTATAAGCTGTCTCTAAACACAACCTTTCCACACACATTTCACACCGCCCATTATAAAGATCTTCAGCACATAGTCGGCCCTTAGAATCACGGCAGGACTATCCTAGTTGTGTTTGTGTGTTTAGCAGAGTGACACCAATCTTCTCAGGCTTCTATTTATATTACCTGCCCTTACTTAACTTGTGCTTATCTTATTTGCTACGACATATCGCTAACTATCTAGTCAGCTACTGTAGTTTACTGTATATGTTGTATATGTTGTTGACCTTCTGAAATGTCTTTGCATGTTTTGATAATGTCCTTTACCTAGACTGTTAACTTGGCTATGTTACCCTATAACTCTAATATCCACCTGAAATAAGATGCTGTATATTTGTTTAAAGTGGACATTATCTAGCCTATGTTGACAGACAAAACATACATGTAATGTTCACCCTGCCTCTGTTGGGGGAGGAGGAATTAGCTGTCACTATGTCACCTACAGTACATCACCAAACACAGTCACACTGTATCTCTCTCTCTCTCTCCCTCTCTACACACACACACACACACGCACACACGCGCACACACACACACACACACACACACACACATACACACACACTGTACACATCATTGTATTTACCTTGAACCGATCGCTTACTCCTCTCTCCGGCTGAATGAGAACGTGGAGACAACGTTACAAAGCTACAGGCCAGAGCAGGGCCTTCAGTTCAGGCCAAATAGAGATGTATACGTACACACAGCGCACACCGGCCCATTTACTGGCAGACTACAGCTGGCTATTTACAGTACATACGACAGCAGAGGGCAGAGGGGAGGGTTGGGGGGTGATACGGCAAGCAGGGAGGGGCAAAAATGAAGCGAGGAGAACTACAGTCAGCCAGATTCAATCTTCTCTCAGGCCGTGCGTTTGCAAGCGTGAGCCTGACTCTTGCATGTGTGGAAGATGGAGACTGGACACTGCTTTACGACCTCAGCACCCCTTCAGGACATACGCTAGTGGTCTGGGTGTTGGTCCCCAGGGGTTACAGTCCTATACCTCTAACCCACCGTGGGTTAAAGCGCCTGCTCACCTAATACCTATTACACCTAATTACAACGTTACTTCTAGTCACTAGACGTCATTATGGAGGGGGAAGGGCTTTTAATTAGTCACATGTGTGACTCCTACTTTGTGCTTGGGGGTCTAGAAGGCACCCAGGCACCAGACTCAAGGTGGCACGGCAGGGGTCAAGGGGTCAACTACAACCAGCTGCCGACAGGAAGGACGGGGTCACCGTGTTTACCCTGACCCCCGTGACCTCCGACCCCCAATCGGCGGGGGTTGCCGCATCAACTCGCGGGGATGTGCGCGCTGAACTACGGAGCGCCGCGGTGAAAAACTTCTCTCAACCTCTCAAGATTCTAGCAACCCCCCCCCTTCCTCCCCTCCGGGACAAAGACAATCTCACCAACATCTAGCTGTGAATAAGCATCTGGTGATTGAATAACAGCGGTTTGAATGAGGTGTCCGTTTGGGAACGCTCGAGTGCCGTTTCCTCTTATCTAGAGCAGGCCGGAGCCAGCGGGCATGTTTTACCCAACCAGCTCTCCCAACTGTGCATTTCTGCACTGTAAACACGGTCTCGGGCTATTTGTCTCCCGGAGCTTTCTCTGACCGTATGGGGCTGTTAATTGTTTATGCGTGTGTGTGTATGTGTGGGGGGTGGAGGGGGTGAGTGGGGTGATACTGCCTGGAGATGGGGGGGGAGGGGGGGGGGGGGTATCACAGCTTAGTATAGGAAGGAAGGCAGCCAAGTCAAAGTGCAACCCCTAGCCACGCCCTCAACACCTCCAAACACACACACACACACGCACGTATTACACCGTTTAACACCATGAAACACACACACACTCACGCACACACACACACATTCACACACTCACGTCACACACATACACGCACGCACACACACACACGTCACACACACACACACACACTCACACACGCAAGCCTTACTCACCATGATTTCATCCTAGGGGGGGGAGAGAGGACAAAGGGGTGAGACAGGACTCACCCCAGGACACAAGGAGAAGACATGTTGTTACAGTTCACTGTCGCACCCTACAGGGCACACTGGGCTACCATGACAACCATATGCACTACAACAAATACTCAAATATTAGTAAACACTCATATTAATACAGGGACAGTAGAGACTACATTATGTTAGCATTGAGCATCATCAGACGTCAACAGAGTACAGTATTCACAGACAGGTGCACTATGGGAGATTACTTTACTACTTACACTACGTTTTTCAATTTATAAAATGAACCGATCGTCCCAGATGTCAAATCATTCTCACTTCTGTCCTCCTGCCACTAATGTAGTCATGTGAAATGCTCTTTGTTTTGCACACTATTTCAATTGTATTTTGTATTTGAGCAGCGCTTGTTGGCCGCGGCTTCCGTCAAAAATAGACCCGGCGCCTGTCTTTAGCGAAGCTTCTGGGACGCTTCCAACATGCCTAGCGGGTAAGTGGAAGTGAAAGCATTGGCTAGAGTGGCCGGGATAAGCCCCGGAGGCCGCGTCAGATTCGGAAAACGTCGCACACGCCCAGTGGAATTCCGGGGTAACTGCGCTGTGGGCTATAGCATGTAAACCCCAGTTTAAAAGGCGCCATACGTGACGCTTGTGTGCCGCGCCGCTCGCAGGCTTCAGGGCAAAGATGCTTCTACATACAAATACGATACCACACACCGTTTCACAAGAACTACTTATTTTCCACAACTTTCCTCTCTTTTAAAATCAACACATTTTGTGCATGTTCCCTGATGCAAATAAACTGAACAAAATACATATTTTGTGTGTGTTTTCACCGGATTACTACAGATTACAACCAGCATTAACGTCTAGAGACAATGTAGGTAACCTTAATGAGGGTAGATTTGATTAATGAGACACAGCAGATTACCTGATTACCCGCCGCTTTCTTCTTGTTAATTTGGCTACTTCTCTGCTGTGCACTGCAACAGACACACAGAAACAGACGGTTGGGTTTCGACCATCGTGGGAGAAACAACACACCCAATCAAACGCATGGACGTCTGCACGAGAAATCAGGGTGAAGGGGAGAAAAAAAACGCACTTGGCAAACCCAATGAAGTCCTCGTGGTTGGTGTTCATGTAGGAGAGCTCTATGTCTATTAGCAGCAACACCTGGACACACACACACAGCAGGTAAAGTCATGTGCAAGTGTTTTCTGTGGGAGAGCGTCTATGACGCAGTACTTTTAATGGCCACCAGGTGCTGAGCTCCAAAAGAGAGCAAATCACTGTCCGAATGAACATGCACAGTCAATGCCATAAAACCTTGAGGTCCTTGTGTGTGTGTTACCTGGTCTTTGGTGCGGCTCTCGCGGTCCCTAATATGCTGAGTTACGATTCTCTCCATCTCCTCCCTCAGCATGGGGTATTGTGCCAGCTGTGGGCACAAGCAAGGCTGGTAGGTCCAAATGTCCGCACACATGCATGCACACACACACATACGCACACACACATATTTGTATGCACACACACGCACGCACACACACACACACACACACACACACACACACTTGTATGCACACACACGCACACACACACACACACACACACGCACACACACACATGTATGCACACACACGCACACACACACACACACACACACCTGAGACCTGAGACCAACCTCAGGTCCACACACACACACATACTTGTATGCACACACACACACGCACGCACATACACACACACACTTGTATGCACACACACGCACACACACACACACACACACGCACGCACACCTGAGACCTGAGACCAACCTCAGGTCCACGCACACACACACACAACAGCATTATGCCCATTTCAATCCACACGACATGAGCCTATCACAGACACGACAATAGTCACGCAGGGTAAAATAACGTCAAAACTAGTTAACGGTGGCTCAAAGGTGATGACTTACATTTTACAAGGACCTTTGAGAGGGAATTTTTGTATGAAAGTAACACAAGCACCAACTGGCGTAATGGAGAGTCTGTAATACCACCACACATGATACATCAAACAATAAACTGTTGGCAAAATGGTAATACTGTATGAGGTCAACCCATAAATAAAAAGCATTTGATGGGTTTCCAGTGAGAAACAAACATGTTTGGTAAATTGTAAAGAAAAAATAACAAAAATCTCTAAAGTCTCTTTCTCCATCAAGTTATAATGCATCATGAATGTCTCTCAAATGATCCTTGAGGCCGACTTCAACATTCTTAGAAGACTCAGATCATTAAACTCTTCAACACAGAACTGCATAGAAAGGATAACCTGAAGCCATCCTTCTGTTTCCATAGATGCAGTACCACTAAATAATCTCTATAAATGTTATCTATTAGCCAAACACAAGAACATTCCAGAAGATGAGGCTATTGGCAACAGAACATGCAACAGGCCAGTGTGTTTACAACCGCAGGATGTGTCCTCAACAGAGTTGGAATCATCAGTCATTCTTTCCAAGGGACAAATAGGAAATGTTACACCCGTGTATTTAGCAGACACAGACTTTAGAGAGTGAATAATGATACCACTATATGGGGTTCTTAAACCTAAACAATTGTATGGCTAACACAACATACAAACATTCATAATGAATCATCAAAATGATCCTTTAATATTTTGTATTGCCTATCACATATTTAATCATTTATTATAATTGTATATTTATATTATCAGTACAAAGACATTGTGAGATGTTTTTAGTAGGCAGCCGTTAGAGTTCATAAAAGAGCAAACACCATTAGATGCATTTTAACTTGACGATCATAGGATCGGGGTTAGGGTCAGGCATTCAGTATGATTCACATGCAATGCATGCTGGGTAGAGAGACAGGAACAAACAGAGGGAGTAGAGAAGGGTTTTAAATTGACCCCTTTTGGGACTAATCCCATCTGTGGATAAACAAAGATCCTGTTATGTTGCTCCTATGTTAAAGGTATAGTCAGTCATTCTGGAGAGAGCTTGTTGATATTTAATTCAATGTCATAGGGTACTCCGTCAGAAGCTCCTCCCCACACACATTGGGAACACATTACAAAGGCTAGGATATGGTGCGGTCTGCACCACTTTGTTCCTATTTACAGAGCCTGGGCTGTGTAGAAACACCAGATTAATATTTTCAGCACGTAGAACAGTTATTTAGCAGTTGATATTCGCTGAATTTGACTAAATTTGTATTATCTTACAATTGCTGACTATGACTTTAAAATGCAGTATGTTCCAATATGCCTGACTGTATCACTGTAGGGAACTGGTGAAGGAATTATTAGGAGTTTTTAATGTGAATTGTGAATCAGGAATTTTCACCAAAAGAGGTAAAGGAAACCCCCTTCTTAAGGTCAGTGGTGTATGGAGATGAGGGAGAGAGAGAAATGAAACAAAGGAAAGATGTGTGTGGGATGTAACCCTCCCACCTGCAAACAACAGACACCCCACTACACACTGTTTAAAGCACACTGACAGAGACAGAAAATCATTGAGGGATTTAAGGGATTTAAAATCTAATTACAGATGTTGTGAGTCTAAATGTGAAATTAAATGATCTAACATGCTGGTTAAAAGGCTACAAACTGGGACAATTTTATTAAATTGTCAATGTGAAGCCAATAACTAATAACAACAAATATGACTATTTACTACATATGGGAAATAACAAATATGGATTATGTGGTAATCTCCGTAAGGATAGACGAATCACGATGGACTAAATCTTCAATGTAAATGCGTTTCTTTTGATAAAAACTTGATTAAAAAATATCTCCCACTTTTTTGGCACAGTATATATAATACAATTATTTCCCCATTATAGCCACGGTATGACACAAAGCTACAATATTAACTGAAGGTAATATATTAAAGGCACAACGCAGACAAATCACCCCATCTTGTTATTAATCTATGACAGTGTAGCCTAGAGGCTTAATTGCCATCAAATGATAGCCAACGGGTTACGAGATTGCATAAGCTTATGGACCGTTTCATATTATTCAATGCAATGCAATCTCGGAACCTGCCGGCTACTTCCAATATTTTTGGGATATTTCCAGAGTTCTGGATATTCTGGCCAAGACTACTTCTTCCATCCACTGGTCATTGTTGACAGTCTGATTTTCCATCCATAGTTAATCGCTTAGAGCATGAAATTAACATATCTGCATCCACTAATAAAGGTTAAATAACAGGAAATGATCAAAACACCACGGGGATGAAGGACAATAAATAAATGACAAGCAAGCATGGCCAGAATGCAGAGGCAAAGAGAGGTGAACTTAGAAGGGAAAAGACTGCCCATTTGATAGTAATCTTCTCATTAAGTATATGTTCTGCCAGAGCAAATAGATAATAGTGCTGCTTATACGGCAGCACGGAAACGTAGGTCGAAAAGCACTCTCCCAGCGAGCCATCGGTCTATCCATACGTTGTGCGGCAACGTTCGTAAGCGGGACTGTAAGGTTGCTCAACGGCTATGGCACGAACTGGAGGCAACAACCAGAATCATGCAGTCCAGCAATGTTTATTTAGCAGAGCATCAACCCCAGGTAGAACACAGGCTAAACACAACTCAAAATGACCAAAAGAAACTTTATAAAAACCAAAATTACAAACAAGAGACTAGAAAAGAAACTACAACAGGGCCGAAATCCTTTTTGCTCTAGTAGCTCTCCCTACCCTTTTCTGTTTACAGGTCTCCTTCACTCCCTTCATTATTTTATCTCAGCTGGTACCTTCTCAGCCAATGATCAGACTACTGCTAGCTACTATTAGCTAACCCCCTGCACCTGGTCCACAATATGGACCAAACATTTAGAGTTAGCTTAGAAAGAAAACATACATCTCAAACACAATTAAAATACATAGACGTTTACATTCACGTTTACATGTGTAGGGCACGGGCTAGCCCCGCGACAGGGACCATGGTTCTCCCAGAGGGTCTTTACCTTTCCACTACACTTTAGTACGGTGGATGTCAGCTCGCTCACTACCATGTCTAGTAAATTGAGAATGGGCTCCTTCAGCTTAAGGATCAGCTTTTTCACTATGGCCTCAAAGGCCAGGTCAGGGGTGAAGAGCCCCGTCTTGTTGGCGTTTAGTCGGCAGGAGAGACAGTGAGAGAGAGAGAGAGAGAGAGAGAGAGAGAGAGAGAGAGAGAGAGAGAGAGAGAGAGACACACACACACAGAGAGGGGAAATCAAGGAATCGAGGGAAGTAAACAAATTAGGAAAGATATAAAGAAGGGTGCTTAAACATCCAATACCAGATGAAACCGAGTGTGATAATGAGGGAGGGGTAGCAGAAGATATACAAATATACAAATATACAAATATAGGGCGTAGGAGGTAAGCAACGCAGCTGAAAGACAAATGTGAGACATTTCAGAGCGCTGATCCGAGAGACCCCAGCTGTGCACCGAAACGAACACACTCTAGCACGCCGAGACACCCTGGCCGCCTTCAACCCTCTTCACCCGGTTCTCTCCCCACCCCCGCACCTCCCATTACTTCTCCAACGCTGCATTTATTACAACACAGGAGGTGCAGTGGTCCAACCGACACGTATAACACGGTTCGGTTCATGTTGAACCTATTTGGACCGAATCTGCTGAGCATGTCTTTTAGCTCGGTACAGTATTGCCCGTAAAGAGGGTCTGTGGCCCAATGCGGCCCCAGGGAGCCCCCGTGAAGAAGAGAATGTCAGACTAGCTAGATGTTCGTAATGGCCGCCGCGTCCTGCAGGTGCACAGCGGCGATCTCACACACACAGGAAGTCTGGACGCTGAGGTTATTCAACATGGCTGCCAGACACGTGAATCAATAACAGCTGGCCTGTTGTAGCGAAGCAAAGCCGGCTGAAACAGGCACAGGAAACCAGATTTACACGTAGATTCAGATTCAGACGCATAAGAATGTTTATTGCTGCCATAAACTCTGTTGGCGCAGAGTGAGTTTTCCGCTGAGAGCGAGCAGCCGTATTTCAGCAACCGCTCAGCATCCATACACTGTGTCAAGGCTTCACTAAAGGTAACAGTACCCTGGCCAAGCCACCCAGCGTGCCCCAGCCAACCTGTAACAACAGCCCCAATACCGTCCACAGACACACATGGGGCAGGAGGGGGGTGGGGGGGTTGCTGTAGTTTACCTTCTTGGTACACTGCCTAACCGTATTGACTAGCTCAGAAATGACCATGTCCACACATTTGGTGCACGGTTCTTTTATCTTCCCAATCTGCCTTTTCACAATGGTCTCAAAGGCCATGTCCGGCGTGAAGAGGCCCGTCCTGCCGTGGGGCGAGACAAGCAGCCACGGGCACGACGGACAAACGAGAGAGGTGGATGGAACACGGGGGAAGGGTTATAGGTGATGAAAGAAGAAGATAGGTTAGTTGGAAGGGATTGGTCATTGTTTCTCAACAGATATAGCACTATAGTGCACACAGTTATACCACCTTGAAGACGGCAATGTAGTTTATGGAAGGGATGTTGTACTGGTGTGTATATACTGTATAGACAGTACTAAGCATTAGCTTACTGTATAATATACAGTACTATGCAATAGATTACTGTATAATATACAGTACTAAGCATTAGCTTACTGTATAATATACAACGGATATAGTCTGATTACACATCGTTCAAATCACATTTTGGGTCAACATTTTGGGCCACGTCTTTAATTACCTTTAGTCAGATTAGCTCCCTGAATGTGTTAAATATACTCAAACTCCAAATATACCAACCAGGTAAAAGTCAGGGACATGTCAATCAACCTACAGTACACAGTCCTGACAAGTGGCCTAAGCAGCCACATTTAACTCTAAACACATGGAACAGCACACTGATGATGTCATCAACATGTGACGCACAGAGAGGTCCGGTGGACTGGGTCCCATTAGACAGACAGAGCGACGGGAGACGATGGAGAGACATGGATGAAAAGAGGGAGGGAGGGAGGGACAGTATGGAGGGCAGACGTGCCTGATGCCGTGGATGTTCTTGATGGCGTAGCTGATCTCTTTACGCAGTTCCTTCTCATTGAACTCCATCTGGTTGAGGCAGAGAAGCACAGGCTTTGTATTAGCGCAAGCACGCACGTACACACACACACGCCCGCACATGCACACACACGCACACACGTACACACACGCATGCACGCACATGCACACACACGCACACACGCACACGTACACACACGTACGCACACACACAGACACACAAACATTCTCTGAATACCGGCATGTCCTTGTTCGTAATTCAATTCCCATTTATGACTTCTTCAATGTTCAGCAGTGCAAAACTCCATTGTCTCATTTCAGTTTGTGACCTTCTAACAAACCCCAGCAGCTCAGATACTAAGCCTTATTTCCTACCAGCCCAGCGATCTCCATTACAAGTATGCCTAAAACCTTTAAATACTGTCTCATATAGAAACCACCACAGGCTCATTGTACCCTAAGCTTATTAATACTTTCATTTATACAGCCGTAACCTATCTCTTATTCTGACTTAATAGATATGTACAGATAATGTCGAAACTGAACCTGCAAGCGGTGTAAGGAAGTGAACCGCCACCATGTCTGACAATGCATCCTGATGCATCCTAATGCATCTATCAGATAACATGGGGTCTGTGTTGTGCATGCTAGGCTTCTGCTGCAGACAACCTTGCCTGGGCTCCTATGGAGCTTCCATGGAAAAAAATAAAGAAAGAAGAGAGCCATTACAGCCTGGTCGCTTTCCCAGAACCAGAGAGAGAGAGAGAGAGAGAGAGAGAGAGAGAGAGAGAGAGAGAGAGAGAGAGAGACTAACCCCTGTTTGCACATAGTACTATCTTGAAACGTTCTGTACCTGTACATACTGGCTCATGGTCGTAATTAGAGGCAGGTGTGTCCATCCAGACCTCTTTATAAGGATGGGTTCTGCATTGTTTGTCATTATACCTTTAGGTAGACAGCTTGCCTGTCGAAACGTTGGACTATTACACGATGTTTGCATCTGAGCCGAGTGTGCGAGTCCCCTTCTTCTTTGCATACTGCAACCCTACCTGCTATAATGTACTGTAACCTTACCTGTTATAATGTACTGTAACCCTACCTGCTATAATGTACTGTAACCCTACCTGCTATAATGTACTTGTACTTACTGTAACCCTACCTGCTATAATGTACTGTAACCCAACCTACTGTAATATTGCTAATAAATAAATGTAATTTCAGTTGATTGCTATGGATGAAAGTGTTTTTAAAGTGTTTTTTTTTAAAGTGAATTGTAAACTGTGGAGTTTATGCGTGGAGCAATTGGCCTGTGGGCAAATAATATTCCATTCACCGATGGCATTAGCTGATGTTTATGTGTCCAGCGGTTTGACCGGAGACACCTGCGTGACCCACCTTGACCAGCTCGAAGGGAAAGCGCTCGTGGAAGACGCGGTTGATCTTTGCGCCCCCTGACAGCTCGGCGGTGTCGATCTGGTCCCCGGAGCCCTCGATGCGCTTCTCAAAGTCCACAGAGAACTGCTGCACCATCCTGGAAATGCACGCACACGCACACACACAGGCACAGGGACGCACACACACGCACAGGCGCACGCACACACGCACGCGCAGTCCCATGGGCCTTGTTGTTATTATATGTTATATTATATGTTAGTATTGGTGATGGCCACCAGTCAATTACTGCTAAAGCCCAAGGTGATTTCACATGCAGTACCTCTAATGGCCACTGTGCACGTCTCACTAAGGTGCGAGCTAATTACACTGCTTCCAATGGGTGTGGTGTGTCTTACATATTGTATTGTCCTTTGTTAATCCCTCCATCTATCCCTCCACTTACTGCAACAAAGCCTTGGTCTTGCGTGACGGGTCGTCGGGCCTGAAGTTCTTGTACTCCTCCACCTCCTTCTCTATGGAGAGCAGCTGGCTCTGCAGCTTGGCCCGCAACCCCGGCAGGGTGTCGCGGATGTGGTTGGTCAGTTGCTGCGGGGGGCGCCAAAGAGTCGATGGTAAATGGACTGCATTTATACAGAGCTTTGTCTGACTTTCCGGCCGCTCCAAACGCTGTACAAGATCGGCTGACATTCACGCACACATTCACGCACCGTTGGTGGTGTCAATCATGCAACAGCCCCTAGCGTTAGGTGTCTTGCTCAAGGGGTTCGAGCAAAACAACCTTTTGATAACCTGTCAGTCACCCTGCTCTAGCCACTTTGCTCTACCCGCACAGTAAGGCGTTGAGTTCACCGTACCAGTTTATTTTGGACAACCATTAAAAGTTCTAAGACCAAAGGTCTGGGCCTTTTAGGGGAAACATACTGTAAAGTAATATTTGGATGCAGTACCAATGTTGGCCACCATTCCACTCAAAGAGGTATTGTCGGCTGCAGTACCAGCGGTGGCCACCATTCCACTCAGAGAGCAAGCCTTGCT
Organism: Typhlichthys subterraneus; assembly: GCA_027564835.1. Taxonomy (NCBI): domain Eukaryota; kingdom Metazoa; phylum Chordata; class Actinopteri; order Percopsiformes; family Amblyopsidae; genus Typhlichthys; species Typhlichthys subterraneus. Next base: position 14,781 of record JAODUH010078324.1, read on the forward strand.
TAACGCTCCTGCAAGGCTTGGTCCAGACACACACACACACACACACACCTGATTGAGGACCTTCTGCAGGTAGGGGGTCCCCATGCGTTCAGCCAGGTGTCTGTAGGCAGGGTGGGAGAGAAAGAACTTCTTCTCGGCTGTCATGGCGGCGGTGATGTCCTTCCTGCCGTCTATGTCTTTCTGGCTCCTGTTCACAACGCCAATGTAACCTGGACACATACACACACACACACACACACACACACGCACACGCACAAACACAAACACACACACACACCCACACACACACAAACACAAACACAAACACACACACACACAGGCTTAGCATACATTCACAGCAAATGAGAATCTCTGGTGCTGAGAAATTAAATGCTTTAGTGCCCAAATCTGCAGTTCCTCAAATGCCCACTTGAGGGAATCAATCCCCACAGACATGTTTTACAGAAAAGCTATGGGTGACGTCACAGAGGGATTGTCCATTTGTGTATACAGATCCATAGGCTGCTGACCAACGTAGCACACTTAAAGTATTATAGTCACTTAAAATAAGGAAGATGTAGAAAGGAGGCTAGGAAGTAAGAAAGGCACGGAGACACACCTAGCATAAAGACAGACCTAGCACGGAGACACACCTAGCATAAAGACAGACCTAGCACGGAGACACGGACCTAGCATGGAGACACAGACCTAGCATAAAGACAGAGCTAGCATGGAGACACACCTTGCATAAAGACAGACCTAGTATAAAGACAGACCTAGCACGGAGACACGGACCTAGCATGGAGACACAGACCTAGCATAAAGACAGAGCTAGCATGGA
>JAODUH010078335.1:0-15600 GCA_027564835.1 Typhlichthys subterraneus
AACATGATATAAGGCAACATGATATAAGGGCCCCAACATGATATAAGGCAACATGATATAAGACAACATGATATAAGGGCCCCAACATGATATAAGGCAACATGATATAAGACAACATGATATAAGGGGCCCAACATGATGTAAGCTGAGGCTGAAACATTGTGTAATTTTCTGCTGAAGTGTCCTATTGCTCCAACATTAACCAAGACAGGTTAGAGAGTCTGTTATATGAGAAATAATAATGATGGTGATAAATTGCGTTAGTGTCAACCACACACAAACTCTCTCTCTCTCTCTCTCTACACACACACACACACACCCCTCTCTCTCCTTTTACAGAAGTAGTGTGTCTCACTAGATTTCAGTCAGTTAAATTAGCCCTGTAATCTCCTCCCCCTCCTCCTTCATGGTATCTTTAATTGCGATTCAATTCATATGGAAATGACGAGCTTTTCATCCTGTTATCAGCAGAGCTTAGAAGCATAACGCTCCTCTGTAATGACCCTGTTTACAACACGTGCACACACTCACACACAATGTAAAGATGCATATATTTGCACGCACAGATCTAGTAATGAGAGCATGTTTACCAGAACACACACGCACATGCTCACACACACACACACACACACGGCTCCTCAGAGTGTATAATTGGTGTTTTTCAAGAGTGGTCTGGGCAGACTGTTCCAGCAGCTCCTGTAAAGAGACATCACCAGACTTCTTCATCCTAATTTCTTTTCCTCCTTAAGTTCGCCACCCTCTCTCAGAGCGACCACAGGAAGTTGTCACTGTTGTGTTTACAGGAAGTCAGGCTGGTGCTCTGCGCTGTGTTTAGACAGGTGGGCTGCTCCTGTGTGTTCAAGGGCAACAGCATTGCTGCTGTCTGGGAAATAAACCATAAACATGTCAGAAGCACAGCGACCATGGCTTAGTGCCTACACTAGCTAGTAGCACAGCTCTATCAGGTAGTTTTTAAGCTGTGATTTATTACATATGCCAGAAATCCGCAGAATACTCCTAGACAATAATAAAACTTATATTGGAATTAAAGTGCCTAATTATAGGTCAATTATAAACTTTGCTAAAAAGCATTAAATATTTACTAATAAATATTAAGATAAATGTCCTGGGTAAATTATTATAGATCAGTTATTATTTAATCAGCCCTGATTTTCATAAGGAACATTCAAATGCCAATATTGGATTTTTACCTAGAACATTACTGTTTTTGCAGTTGAAAATGTGCTTGTGTGTGTGTGCGTGTGGGTGGATGTGTATGTTTGCTTCACGCCAATGTTGGGGATATTTTCCTCTCAGTTGAAAATGATTTTACAAGCAAGCCCTCGAGAGCAGAAATGCAGTAGAAGACTGAACTTTGGAAGGTGGGAGGTTTTTACAAGATAGGAACACATTTGTCATCCCAATGTGAGGAGGAGCTTTCTAGGTCTTCATAAAGAGAAAGCATGAGCTGACCTGAACTCTGTGGAAATCAATACAGCTATAGATATGACTAACTGCACTGACGGTTCCATATGCTGGTAAAATATGCTCCATCTATCAAAGCCAGCTGGACAGTTCTGTTATTAGTTATAAGAATATATTAAAAATAGATTTTGTCATCTCTAAAGAACATGATGCAACACCCGACAATTAAAATGTCTTCAAACAATATTCTTGAATGTGAATAATGAAGCTATGAAAATCATAATAGTCAGAATTCATCAGCAGAACTTAGTGGAATGGAAATGTGTGCATGCTGTAGAGGATATGATTCTGTCTGGTCTGGGTCTTTAAGCTTTAAAGGTAGTATGGTATCTTCAACCCAGAACCATGAAGCTGATCACTAGCATTCTTAATATGAAGCCTACATAATACAGCAGATGGGAAGTGACATTTTCATAAGGTCTGGAAAAGATCAAGGTTCTCCTTTAATGACTTGACCAAATGACCAAACACAAACGAGTTATATATTATTAATTATTTGATACCACTGAAGTCATTTCACTGAAAGGTTTCCATTCTTCTTTGGGGCAGTAATCTGGAAGCGATATCTACCAAATTATAGTTTGAAAGGTTAAAAGTGTATTATTATCCTGCCAGTGTGGTGTCCACCTTCTGTTCTTCTGTTGTGGTGCCGAGTCAGCAGCCTCACATGTAGACATCTAGTTGCTTCTGTCTTGCACATTTGCAGCAATTCTTCTTGTTGATGCTAGCTAATGAGCTAGTGGCTAATTGGCTCACACAATATCAACACAGTAGCAGCAAAGTAAGCCTTCTACAAGAAACACATTATCTTCCTCTGCTGGGCTCCATGGGAAAATATCAGCCCTCCCAGTAAAACACACGGTGTGACCGGCTGTCAGCATGCTAATGCATGACGCCTGTCATCAAAACAATGGTGAGAACACCCTCTGTCTCTGATCTGTGACTCTGCAGTCACAGATCATAAACAGAACATTAACACATGAAGAGATGTCTTCTTCACAACATCTCACCTGGCATCTCATAGGTCAAGGCCGTGGCAGACATTCCAACCGATGGCTGTGTGTTTACACAATGCCATGATATGAAATCTCTCTCTCTCACGCACACTCACACACACACACACGATGATGGATCGTGACCTGGCCCTCTAGCATCGGCAGGCAGACTAGTGGCGATCTATGAACGATCAACACAACTAATCACTCAAGCAGGAGAGCTGCTTACTAACACAATAATTTGTTTGAGAAGAAGGAGATTCTGAGACCTGCTGAAGACATCTTATGTCCCTTTGCTTTTGTTATGTGTGATCGTCCTGGCAACCAATGGGAGAGGGTTGCATCTCATTTGTAGTTAAGAGAGCATTCACATGTATAAGCCTCTCCTTTCTTGTCCGTCACTTCTCTCCCCTCTCCTCCTTCTGTCCAGCAGCGACAACAGGCCTTCAGTGTCACCTCAACAGCTCAAGTTGATCTTGCTTATTACATCTCCGTGTGATCGGGGGGTTATCACAGCGCTTTAGAAGCAGCCACACCTAAGTGATGAGTCTCTATGTGATCGGGGGGTTATCACAGCGCTTTAGAAGCAGCCACACCTAAGTGAGGCGTCTCTTGTGATCTGGGCCACTATAGCGATCATAACCGGTGTGCAAAAGCTTAACAATTTGCATAGACTACTATAGTAACCCTAACCTCACATCACGCACGCAAAATGCATAGCACAGTACGGCCGGGACTATATATTGGCCTGACTTGTACTAACACTGTAATAGTTTATCAAAACGCTCCACCGTCAGGCCTACTTTTTAGTTTCCACAAACACCCAAACCAACCTTGCATGCTACCTCTAAATGCGACATGCAACCATCTCACCAAACAGACCAAGTATAAATATTAAAGACAAAAACATTGTTTGTGGTCCTTAGCCTCTACCTCACCTGAATAAGGCTTATCGGCAGTGCAGCTATGGAAATGCCCATTCATGCCAATTCGTGTGTCTGTGCTCTCCAACTCCTGGTGCTCGGCCGCTCTCCTGTAATCGGCCTTATCTGTATCCTCGTAGATGACAAGAAAGCTGCCCAGTTCAAAACCTCTGCAATACGTTTCAGGCTCATATTTCATATCCATCTCCAGTCTGCCACATCTCAAACAATTGGTTTAGTGTTGCCATGGACTCCAAGTTGAGAATATGGAAATATATCGTCAATGTGCAGTATGGTGTCAGCGTCATCATGATGCTCAAAAACACCTCTTGATGCTCAAATTCCTCCCCAAAAATGCAATGCTGACAACACAATGAATATTGTCACCTCATTATTATTAGTACTCATCTTTCATCTTGGCTTGATGATAGTTCCCCAATCGTTTCATGATTATTCTCTTATGTCTAATATTTTTCTGTTTGTGTCCATGGTACTGTACTACAGTAGATCAAATGTCAGTGTCCAAATGTTTTTATTCTCACTTACTGTAAAGATATAGCATGGTGGCCTTTAGCTAGTTCACTCTCGATCCTACTCAGCTCAACTTGTCTGGCACTAAAGCTACAGTAGTCACGCAGGTCACAAGAATTCACACAGTCAGCATGAGTCACGTGGTAGGGCATTCTCTATTAGTCGAATGATTTTGAAATTCTTACAGAAAGACCGACCTCCATCCCATATCAAACCGTGTTTGTCTAATGAAAAGTGTCATGTCAAATATGTCCCTGTTCACATGAAACGTGGAAGGTATTATGTATTGAATGTTCCACGTTGATCATACAGCAGTAACATAGTTGTTGTTCAGAATATTCTGCCTAGCAACTATCACAAGAAGACGTGATTGATTAATTTTCCCCCCATTTGCCTTCATGTAATGTATCTAATATTATATTTATTAGGCTATACTATATTTTATTTGGGGTATTTACTGAATACCTTGATGGCCCTGAGTTTTCCCCTGTGCCTCTGTCTGTCTGTCTGCCTACCTGTCTGTCTGTCTGTCTGTCTGTCTGCCTGCCTTTCTACATGTCTGTCTGTCTGTCTCTTTGTCTAGTGAGTTTATATTACTTGTGTATTTTCTGTGTTGCAACCTCTTCACATTCCACATAACTAAAGTATGCCCCTCTGCGTCAAGACTGCAGTGTTCAAGTTCAAGTGGAGTTAATGATTCCACGATGATACAAGTCTGTATTGCATAAAACCATTTTGTGGCTTCTCCAAAACAATACAATATTTTACTATATTATATAGTCTAATATACTGTTATTAGTGTCAAATTGTCAGAGGCATTCAAAACAGAGTCAATTTTTTTTCTGTTTTATTGTGACACTGCAATTTATTATGACACCATCATTATTATCATTATTATGTGTTTGCTTGAATGTGATTGTTGTGTGACAGTGTGTGTGTGTGTGTGTGTGTGTGTGTGTGCCAGTGTGTGTGTGTGTGTGTGCGCGCCAGTGTGTGTGTGTGTGTGTGCGAGCGCCAATGTGTGTGTGTGCATGGAAATGTGTGTGTGTGTGTGTGTGTATGGTGTGTGTGTGTGTGTGTGTATGTGTGTGCGTGTGTCTGCGTGTTTGTGTGTGTGTGTGTGTGTGTGTGTGTGTGTTGGCAGCTTCTCCTGAGCCCCTCCTGCTGAGACACATATAGCAGGCCCAGAACCATGGAGACTGACATCCTGTCAGTGTGTCAGATAGACTACTGCTGTCCCCCACCCCTCCCGCCCTTAACCCCCCCTAACTCCCCCCCCCCCCCCTTATCCAACCATAATTCCAGAGCCAGACCACTGCCTGGTTCCTGGGGCCAGACCGCTTCCTGGGGCCTGGAGCCAGACCACTGCCTGGGGCCTGGGGCCAGACCACTGCCTGGGGCCTGGAGCCAGACCACTGCCTGGTTCCTGGAGCCAGACCACTGACTGGGGCCTGGAGCCAGACCACTGCCTGGGGCCTGAGGCCAGACCACAGCCTGGTTCCTGGGGCCAGACCACTGCCTGGGGCCTGGAGCCAGACCACTGCCTGGGGCCTGGAGCCAGACCACTGCTTGAGGCCTGGAGCCAGACCACTGCCTGGTTCCTGGGGCCATACCACTGCCTGGGGCCTGGAGCCAGACCACAGCCTGGGGCCTGGGGCCAGACCACTGCCTGGGGCCTGGAGCCAGACCACTGCCTGGTTCCTGGGGCCAGACCACTGCCTGGGGCCTGGAGCCAGACCACTGCCTGGTTCCTGGGGCCTGCAGCCAGACCACTGCCTGGTTCCTGGAGCCAGACCTCTGCCTGGTTCCTATAGCCAAACCACTGCCTGGGGCCTGGAGCCACACCACTGCCTGGTTCCTGGGGCCAGTCCACTGCCTGGGGCCTGGAGCCAGACCACTGCCTGGGGCCTGGGGCCAGACCACTGCCTGGTTCCTGGGGCCACACCACTGCCTGGGGCCTGGATCCAGACCACTGCCTGGGGCCTGCAGCCAGACCACAGCCTGGTTCCTGGAGCCAGACCACTGCCTGGGGCCTAAAGCCAGACCACTGCCTGGTTCCTGGAGCCAGACCACTGCCTGGTTCCTGGAGCCAGACCACTGCCTGTGGCCTGGGGCCAGGCCACTGCCTGGTTCCTGGAGCCAGACCACTGCCTGGGGCCTAGAGCCAGACCACTGCCTGGGGCCTGCAGCCAGACCACTGCTCGGCAGACATTCCAACCTGCTAGTCTCTTTTTAGGGAGGTGTAGAGCTCATTTAAGGAAGGGAGCCCTGAGACCCCCCCGAAGAACATCTTATTGTCTAACGTATAAGATTCTGTGCCAAATGTAGCCATAGCCTACTCTGTAAAGTTAAAGGTGGCCTAGAGAGAACATAATTTATCGACAAAATCAGTCCATTGCCAAAAATGTATAAAATGTAACAGTTGGCATTTCAGCCGGCATTCTCTTACAAGGACAATGCTTAACTTGGTGAGCTAACCAGACCCAATGTAGGTAGGGGGGGGGCAACACGGTGGCCCAGTGGATCGCACTGTGGCCTCACAGCAAGAAGGTCCCAGCCTTTCTGTGTGGAGTTGGCATGTTCTCCCCGTGTCTGCGTGGGTTTCCTCCGGGTGCTCTGGTTTCCCACACTATCAAATAACATGTCAGGTTCACTCTCCATTCAGTGCCATCTGACCAGTGACACTGGCAGTGACCTGTCTACAGTCAAATGATCTGGGATGCTAAGCAAGACTGCTGTAAAGGCTAAATACTGGTTAAAGGAGAAACGCTTCGTCAAACTTCTAAAATATCGGTTAACGGTCCAAATAGAACTGCAGATGGTCCGGACCCGAATCGAGGTCTGACCGTTAGTTAGTTTTTCTGAATTGCTTGTAAGCATTGGTCAATTCTGAAACCACAATAACAAAACTCTTCACACAGTGTGCATTACCAACATGCATCGTTGCAAAACATTTAGTCTCACCCCAAAAACTCACTGAAACTACCAAAACACTTCATACATGTCTCAAAATAAGCTTGTTGAACACTGGCTACAATTCTCACTCACAACACACTGACTTGAACACACTAGGGGCAGGATGGTCTAGTGGCTTGGGTATAGTACTTCCAGCCAGAAGGTCGTGGGTTCAAACCCCCGCGTTGACCTACTTGTGAGCATCCTTGAGCAAGATGCCAAACCCCTAACTGCTCCTGGTGGTTGGTTGCACCTTGCATGGCAGCATTCACTATCAGTGTATCAATGAATGGGTGAATGTCAGGCAAAATACTGTAAAGTGCTTTGGATGAAAGTGCTATATAAATGAGCCAACACTAACAACTACACTAACAACTGTCATATCGTATGTCACATAAATCAGTATTATGATAGAATACTGTAAGAAAAACACCTCACTGTATTGACTGTACTACTGTAATGTATACAGGAATGAAGCAGAAATTTGAAGGAATGTCCTTTATGTTTTACATGTCTGCACATCCAACCCTGCAGTCTTCAGAAGAGGTGTCTCACACCCTGCATTCATCTGGTCATGGGGATCATCATAACCCTTCCATCTCCACACAGAGACCCTCTATGGGGTAAAGAAAGGGGGAGTCAGGAACAGCATCCTGGGATGTAAACCAGGCTGTAAGAGCAGCAGAGTGGTGGAGGGCCACATTATCCCACACAACGACAAAGGCAGGGAGCTTCTTGCCCCTTATATCTCCACAAGATGATCATGCAGGTCATCTGTATTTTATGTTTCTCTGGAAATTGTCATTGTGCTGACCGAATTCACATTCCCAAAAGTTATGTTGCTTGCCAGCACTTCAAGCTGTTTTATTGCATTGTTGCCAATTACATGTCAACATGTCAACAATGGCAATTTCCTGCAATTCTGAAAATATTCTGCCTCTCCCTCCTGTAGGAGGAAAATTTTGGATCTTACAGAGAAACAAAACACTCAATATATTTAAAACTGTATGTACATGTAATTGTACTATGTGGGGCTGTAATATGTAGTTCAACTATCATTGAAGGATGTACTTTCCTACCTGTTTGTTATCTGATATTATTGATGAAACGGTTGCAGATTTGGTTGTAAACCGGCGATGATTGATAACATGGTCAATAACAGTGGTCCTTATCTCATCAGAGACCACTGCTTTTGGTCTTCTTCTCCTTTGTCCTCCACGCACTCTTCTTTCTCCACCAACCGCTCTTTTGGGATCCATGTTTCCAAACTGCAGCGAATCACTCCAAAGATGACCTCTTCTGTCTGTTTGGTAACGACTCTAAATACAGGACACAAGCAGGGAGGTGTGTTTGGAATGATCAATATTCTGATAACATGTTCTTTATATTCCCCTGCTAAAAAATCCAGCATTGCTGGTCACCAGCATAAGTTGTGTTTTGCATGCCGGAACCAGCATGGAATGCTGGTTTGCTGGTACCCCGGCATCCCATGCTGGTGTGCTGGTATACCAGCAAGACCAGTACTACACCAGCACTAACCAGTTTGAACTAGCCTGGACCAGCATTACACCAGCACTAACCAGTATGAACCAGCCTGGACCAGCATTTAATTCATGCTGCTTTATGCTGGATGTTTTTGCAGGGTCCAATCTGGTTAATGCAGAACAGTTGCCATCATTTTGTTTTGAATGTGTTTTTAACAGTTTTGAGAACAGTGTGTAAGCATTTGAGAAATTGTGCTGTGAATATATTGTTTTGTAGGTGGTGGAGGATTTTGGGGATTGTGTTAATTGAATGCTTTATGTGTGAAGGCAATGAGAAATGATTCACAGTTTGGTTCACACTTCCGTATTGCTGCCAGCGTGAAGAGTTTGCTAATGTAACTTCTGTATGGTTCTGTATGGTAATAACTGTTATTAGTTAATTAGTGACCTCAGGCTCTGACCTAGACATCAGTACAGCTTAAATAATGTTAGCTAGACTAATAAACAAATCATTTAACTCACCTCAACAAGTCTTTTACAGTAATTTTAACCCACCATGTGCAACTGAGAAATTACCACTGCAAACAGTGGAGAGAAACAAACTGTTTCATCCGACGACCAATCAAACGTGTCTCTCTCTTCACGTCCGTCACTCGCTGTAGCAGAGAATCTCTCTTTCTCTCTCTTTTTCTCTCGTCACCCACTCTCGCTCGCTCGCTTTTCCGGAATATTGTATGCAAATTGCGGTCATCAGGGAGCCGCTATTAAAATGCAGGAGACTGCCGGAACATCCGGGAGAAATGTGATGTCTGACCTCATTACTAGATAATGTAATACAGCTACATGTTTAATTTAACAGCAAAAAGCATCTGTGATTCAGTAATACGTATGCGCTACAGACCTGACCAAACAAACTAATGTATATATCAGTGGTGTGTACAACTGTGTGTTATGCATATTTAAATGTGTTTGTGGTTACATTTTCAATTAAGCCAGTGAGTGTTGTGAGTGTGTAACCGCAGCATGATGTCTCACCGTGTGTCTGACGAGCTGATGAGCAGCTCTGACCACATGCAGGGATAAAAGGGTTAAATGCAGAGAACAAATTTGGCTACATATATGTGTATGTGACAATAAAAGCACCTTCACTAGAGGTTTAAAACAAATGATGCATACAGTCATTGTTTAACACGGAACCACATTTAGAGCATTACGCACTATAAGTGTAACTATGCTAATATTCCGTTTATAATATATAACATAGTAAACATAAGGTGGCTCCATGTCTATATTCTCCACACGTTGCCAGCTGAGAGACCCTTCACCAGCGGTAAGATGAAGCAGCAGCAGAACAATATACCCTGATGCCACCTCACACCCACAGTGCACCAGGTGCCCAGCGCTGAGCTGAGCTGGAGAGCGCTGGAGGTGGCGTGGGTGAGCCAGGTCTGGTCCCACTACGATCACTCATTAATGAGCCGCCGCACACCATCTGCTCTCGCCTCCTTCTCCTTCCCTGCTCTCCCTTCCTCCCTCCCATTGTTCTTCCTTTGCTCTTATATTATCCGGCCTCTCTCTGATCTGACACGATCTGTTGCTGCATCTTTCATCAGCCTCATAATTGCTGCTTCGTGGACGTTTCTTCCGTATTCCGTTTCTTATCCTTCTCTTGATGGCACTCCCGGGCTGGGGGACTCGCCCTAATAAGAACACTGGGGAAGCCTCCTTCAGCAAGGAAGGCCTGCCACCCGAGACCTCCTGGGAGGAGCCTGCTGGCTCCAGTGGTGGAATCAGAGGACATCTGACACTTCTAATTACACTGAGACTCAAAGGAAGACCCTGCGACCAAAAGATTAAAATATGAATGAGTGCTTCCCATTGCTATAATGAGAGTGTGTGTGGTCTGCTGTGTCCATACTGGAGGACGTTCACTGCATCTTCCCTGGCAGTGCTCTCTACTCACACGGCCCTGCTCCCCTGTCCTTTGCCAAACCTAGAATGGCCCAGGTGACAAACAATCTGGCTCGTCCGGTTATTACAGCTCTACCTGTGTGTTGTAGTTATGCTGACACTGTCTGATGTTGCGCTCCATAACCCTGCCCAAGTGTCGGGCAGGGTTCCTCAGCTCAGAGCTTCCAGCTGGACATCACGTCAACATGGCCGCCCACACAGTCAAACACATAAAGGTTTTAATACTTTTTCTTGCAAAACACATTGCAATGCGATATATGATATTGGATGTGTTGATGTGTGTTATTGTTATGGAGTATTTGTAATGTAATATTAGCGGTTTTAGAGGCACATTTTATGCTCCACCCAGCATGGTTACGCATTAGCTAACCTAGCTGCTAATCAACTGAACAGACCATCACTTTGTTCTTGATTTGTGTTTTGCTGCTATATTTAAATGAGCACTGCCATTACCCTCCATCACAATGACATGATTCCATGTATGCAGCACTGGGAACTTAGCTGATTAGTGTTTGATTGTTTTCACTGCAACACAGTTGAAGAGAGTTCATTGTTAGCTGGGGAATCTCAAGGCTGTCGCTATAGAGATCTTTTTTCATTTCAAATTGTGTTTAGCTTTCCATAAGGCTTTTATACTGGCAAAGCTACCTTGTATTTTGATGACTTGGTTAATTGATAATCAGTGCTTTGATCTGTGCAGCTAACTGAATTACACGTTCACTGTGATGCATATATTAAGTTATAACTAACTTCTACAAACACGCTCATTCACAAGCCTGTTTGGGTCCTTCAGAAGACATGTCTGTTGCTTCACCAGGAACTTTCCCAACGGTCTGACCCACTACAAACAAAGGTCCGTATTATAAGTTGCTTTGGGTATGTTTCTGCTAGTTAGAAAAGAACTGAAAGCTGTTTCCAGCCAGTCTGCAGCCTTCTCAATGATGAAGTCTCATCTGGGATCAGAGCAGCCTATGCAGCTTTGACAGTGGTGGATTATTGTCCTTCAATTTTCTCCCATCTGATATTGATCCAAGTGGCTCTACCATTTTAAGCCCCTTTCAGCAACTGCTGTCTGTACTGTGAAGGCAATAATAATAAATGACTGCTGAATGTGAACCCCAATACCCACGCCAAGGTGAACTAATGGGGGTGTGAATACAACAATATAAGCTTCATTGTCGGATGATGATGCATATTGGCCTGCTCAACCTCCTCCAAGGACAGCTAGTTATAAAATGGCCTTAGCTGCATTTACATGGATCCTATTATTCACAATGGAATCTGGTTTAAATCCCAGCCTGAAAGAAAATGTTCCATATTAACACCTCAACAGGAAGAAGGCCCAACCCAATATACATTTCATTCTGATGCAGAGGTAGTATAACCCATTCCATAACTCAGAATGAAAGAAGAATTCTACCATGTAAATGGGTAAACCCGATTACTTCCATGGTGCGCTCTTCTGAGCGTGCCCCGTCTAACGCTACTGTTGTGTGTGATGCTGGTAGGCTATTCTGCACCGCCACTGTAGCTGGTTGGGTTGCAACCAACCTACAAAGACCAAACAATTGCGACACATGCAAATAAGTGAATGTAAGTGAGCCAGTATGGTGACTTTGTCTAGAGCCATAGGCTAAGTCTCTCCACCAGTCACACAAATAGCCTCACTCTCCCAACGTGCCTACAACTAGATGCTAGCTAGTTTTAGACTTTTGGCTAGCGAAACACATTACATTACCGAGCCATAGTGTGTGCATGTTTTACCATCTACAGTATTCCGTTAAATTGCAACGGTGCATGTAAACACCAGACCCGATTAGATGACATATAGGTAACCCAAAATCTTACATTTTGGAAAGCCAAAACAGTGTCGATGTAAATGTTATGTAATGTTAAATGTGTGATATAGTCATGCAGCTATGGAGCCACTCCTCGGTGATCGCTGCCGCTAGCAAAGAGATTAGCAGCAGTGTGCACACACACACACACACACACAGGACAATGTTTTACATTCCCGCCTGCAGACGACACGAATCACATGACATTATCATGGTACTGGGTGAGCTTTTGATGCCATGCTTAAGGGACATCCTGAATTTATTACAATAATTTTTACTCTGTGCAGTACTTCTATATAATAATTGTAGATTGTGTGTGTGTGTGTTCAGAATGTGTGCATTTTCCCCAGCAGATGTCTGCATTAATAAATTATAATAAATCTTCACCAAACTAGTATTGAACACCCTTAAGCCCATTTTGGAGATATTAACATGTCCTAAAACAATTTTCAGCTTGTTTAGAGGTTAGAGGTTGTTAAAAGCTTGTATAAAGTTCAAAACAAACGGTCTGTCCTTCGAAAGAAGGTTTACATTTGGGCATGAGAAAATGTTATTCAGCATATTTTAACATACATGATTACTTTGCTTAATTATGTCTGCATGCATGTAAGTAATGCATGCAGAATGGCACAGATGCTAAACAAAGCACCTTAAGTGTGCTGTGTTAATGAACAGCTGTAGTTTGTCAAACACTGCTGGTCCCGTTGTTTCTCAGGAACATGACTGCTTTGTTTGAATCCAAATCTATCTTATCTTGATCTGACTGAGGGAACCCTCAGTAACCAAATGTTTTATGTTGAACTGATTTGTCAATTCACTGTGTGTTTGAAGCCATTGAGTGTGGAGAAATCAATGTAAATATGAAACTATTATCTTGAAAGTGCAACTGATTTGCTGGCATATCCAGTCACGTGACGCTGCTACATCTTATTAGTATAATGAGGTTAGATTCACCAGCTTTAAAGGTTGTTAATGACTTGCCTGTGGATGAGGTAGTCTATTATTAGTGTCATGTAAACGACATGTATTGAACATGCTAACTTAAAGTGTCATATAAATTACATGTGTAGAACATGCTAACTTAAAGTGTCATGTAAACGGCAGGTGTAGAACATGCTAACTTAAAGTGTCATATAAATTACATGTGTAGAAGATGCTAACTTAAAGTGTCATGTAAATTACATGTGTAGAACATGCTAACTTAAAGTGTCATGTAAACGGCAGGTGTAGAACATGCTAACTTAAAGTGTCATGTAAACGGCAGGTGTAGAAGATGTTCATGATCAGTCTGCTCTTTGAAAGGTGAATTCAGATGCAGGTAGTCAGCCACAACGTGTTGTGCCCAGTGAAACACAGACTACTGTATGTTGTGTAGTGGGGGAGATGTACACACATGCGTTTCACCCTGTGACTATAAAGTATATAATGTGTCGGACTATATTCATATTTGTCCCCACAATAACTTGATCCAGTTTAGGCACAAGTTGGTGTATAGGAATTCACCAGAATGCAGGAAATGTAATGTTTGACGTTCAAAACCTCCATATCTTTGTCTTAGTGCCCCCCCCCCCCCCTTCATGTGTAGGCCGTTGGCTGATCTGACACTTCTCTGGACCCTTCCTCAGAAGTTAGAATAAGGAGTCATAGTTTAGCCATGGGCGTGGATCTTATACAGTATCTGAAGCTCTGCTTTACCTATCAAAGGCCTTCTTCCATTTCAGAGCGAAATGAGCCCTGGATCAATAGAAGTGTGTGTGTGTTTGGATTTGTTTGCTCCATAAATCCTCTGTTGATAAGATCACCTCCACTGACTTTAATAGCTCTGCAGGTTAATCTTCACAGGCCTTGTTGGTCTGCTAGACATGCCTATGTGTCTCTGTGTGTGTGTGTGTGTGTGTGTGTGTTTCTGTGTATGACTGAATGTGTGTGTGTTTGTGTGTGTGTGTGTATGTGTGTGTGTGTGTGTGTGTGTCTCTGTGTCTGACTGAATGTGCGTGTGTGTGTGTGTGTGTGTGTGTATGTGTGTGTGTGTTTGTTTCTGTGTATGACTGAATGTGTGAGTGTGTGTGTTTGTTTCTGTGTATGACTGAATGTGTGTGTGTTTGTGTGTGTGTGTGTGTATGTGTGTGTGTGTGTGTTTGTTTCTGTGTATGACTGAATGTGTGTGTGTGTGTATGTGCGTGTGTGTGTAGCAGGCTGGGAAGCAGACAGCAGCAGAGTGTGTATTTAGTGTGTATTTACCGTTGTGTGGTGCGACGTGTCTTCATGTCTGGGGTGGAGGTGGATTCTGCAGCCTGGCTGTTCATGAAACATCAACGTGATCGGCAGCGTGTGTCAAACCTTTAGTGGATGTGAGCTCAGATACAGTGTATATGAATATAATAAGGTGGGACATGGCAGAGGTACCATGGTAACACAACTACAGGTCCAGATCTTAAATAAAGGATGGCTTATGTTGAAACACAAATCTCTTCACCTTTTTCTATTAAAATGAATGTGTGAAGCTGCAAAGTGGTTGGTCTGAGGTGTGTGTGCGTGCATGCACACGTGTGCCTGTGTGTGCGTGCATGCACCTGTGTGCCTGTGTGTGTGTGTGTAGATTCTTGCCTAATATTACTTACTATCTAAGTATTGTTTTAAATATGCAAGCAACAGAAAAAAAGCGATGATGACACGCAGTTAGAAACTACTCAGAATAATGAATAGTTAATTTGGTGACATAAATAATAGATATACTGCTCATATCTATTTTGACTGTGTATTTGGTTTCCAATCGCCAGAACAGTTTGGATGCTGTTTGGGTGCTAATTAGCAAGTCAATTAGATGGAGTTGATTGATTGTACGAGTTGAATGTTTTCCAATTCATTATGAATGCATGGCCATTGCTATGGTGTTCCTTTCACTTCACCTTATGTTTAATAACCATATGCAACTGAATATGAACAAGTTCCCTCCTTGAATGGGTTGGTGGGGGTTTCTGCTACACTAGCTAATCTGCTGCTTCTTTAATTATTTATCACTGGCATCATTCTGACATTTCTATTCTAGGAGTTTATTGAGAAATTGCCCAGTCAGCAGTCTGTAGCCGATGACTGTGGTCTCTTTCAGTTTGAGTCTGATTTCCTCTTCGTTTCTCTGAGAAATTAAGTATGGAAGGTGTTGTTTTGGTTCCTTTGATGAATATGCATCACACTACACACACACACACACACACACACACACATAACACATTACACACACACACACACACACACGCACACACACACGCAGAACACACACACATAAAACATTACACACACACACACACACACACACACACACACAGACACACATCTTGGGCAGTTATTGCTTGCAGATGCAACTTATCTGCATGTATGGATATTATTTGCATAATAAGCCCCCCCCCCCCCCCCCCCC
>JAODUH010078346.1:2112-15600 GCA_027564835.1 Typhlichthys subterraneus
CCCCCCCCCCCCCCCCCCCCCCCCCCCCCCCCCCCCCCCCCCCCCCCCCCCACAGTTCAATGGTGTGTAAATGTCAACACAGGTATTCAATTAAGTGCAATAAAATGCAATTAAGCCTCTGTGAGCACTACTGTACACTGGTCAGTATATTGGTGATGCGTTAGATCAGTGCTCCCCAACCCTGGTCTTAGAGGGCCGCTGCCCTGCATGTTTTAGACATCTCCCTGCTCCAACGCAGCTGATTCTAATGAATAGCTTGTTATCAGGACCCATTCATGTGAATCAGGCGTGTTGGAGCAGGGAGACGTCTACAACATGCAGGGAAGCGGCTCTCCAGGACCAGGGTTGGGGACCCCTGCGTCAGATCACCAGCTAGACCGCTGTGTCCACATCAAGCAGCTATTATTATCGTTGTTGTTGTTATTCTGTAGAGACAGATACAGGACCTTCACCCCTTTCACTCCACTCCAGGTCAAAGTTCATGTCGTCAGAGGGCTGGAACGGCGTGCTTTGCTTTCATCCTCAACTTGCACGTTACCCTCATAGCTCCGCCTTCTACACACACAAGCCATGCCTTACACAATACATCACACACACGCACGCACGCAGTCTAATCCCGCTGGAGTGACAGACTGTGAAACAAAGGGTGTTAATCCAAGTCTCCATCAATCCCCCAGACAACTCGCGCACACACACACACACACAATTTCCTGATCTGCCATGACATCACCCCACACACACGCAAGTACCTGAAGTTAACATGGCTCATCTTGGCAGTGGTTTGCTCTGTTTGGAGTCGGTCCAACGCACCACTCAATAAATGGTTGATTTCCTGTAAGACACACAGAAACCTTAAAGACAACGAAACAGCACTTGTAAACACACTTTCTAACATGCAAACAGACCACACGTGTGGCAGGGAGTTGTTTATGATGACGCCTGCCGCGACATAGCATCTAAGATAGGTCATGGACATGCCCGCAACACACACACACACAGTACCTGTCACACTTAAACCAACACACACAAGCGCCCGGGCGGTCAGTTAAAGCTAACGAGGTGCGCCGCTGCTCGGACGTGCGATCACCGGTCCCCCTGTCAATCACCCGGTTCGAATGTCCAGGCGTAGAGGGAGAAGCACAGCGCGCTGCTCTCTACACCCCCCCCGCTATCCATCCTTCTGTTTGGTGTCCATCCTTCCACACCCCTCCCCCGCCCTCCCAGGACGACAGGGAGAAGGAACTATGTTTTCATCGCCACTGAAGAAAATAACGTCCCTGTGGGGCGACCAAACTCACGGAGAGATATGGGGAGAGAGAGAGAGTGGTGGAAGATGGGTAGCGTCAAACTGTCGCAGGACACACAGAAAGAGAGAGAGAGAGAGAGAGAGAGAGAGAGAGAGGGAGGGGAAAAGGAACACCACGAAAAATACAGGTCGGGGCAATTAGGCTCTTCCTAATTTGTTGTCGGGATTAATGTTTGCCCTAACCTCCCCCCCCCCCCCCCCTTCTACACACGCACACACACACACAAACATCCCTCACATCAACTGAATCACAACCATTTTAAAAGAAGTCCAATATGCCATGCACGAGAGTGCACGAGAGTGCATGTGCTCACCACATATGCGCGTACACGCACGCACACACACACACATGCACGACCTGGGCAACGACTGACCCACTTCAGGCCAGTGAGTGATTATCCCACAACTGGAGGGCTAGAGGGAGGGGGGGAGAGGGAGGGGGGGAGACAGAGGGGAGGACAGGGGCTCCATTGTTGCCCTGCGCTCCATTAAACACACTGATAGCAACCCTGCAACCTGCTGCAGGAGACGTATGGTCCAGCAGCAGCCATGACCATGCATGAACTGTATTATACACAGTCTACATTAGTCTGTTATAATGTGTGTACTATACAGTAGAATATACCACTACAGTGGACACATAGCAATACCTTTACTACACCAGACATGGTTAGTACTTCTACTACAGATACATGTTAGTCCTCCTACAGCAGATACATGTTAGTACTTCTACTACAGATATATGTTAGTCCTCCTACAGCAGATACATGTTAGTTTAGTCCTCCTACAGCACATGTTAGTCCTACTACAGATACATGTTAGTACTCCTACAGCAGATACATGTTAGCACTTCTACTACAGATACATGTTAGTACTTCTACTACAGATACACGTTAGTACTTCTACTACAGCAAATACATGCTAGTACTTCTACTGTAGCAGATACATGTTAGTACTTCTACTGTAGCAGATACATGTTAGTTATATTGCAACATATACATGTTAGTACTTCTACTACAGATACATGTAGGAGGAGAGACAACTTGATAGCCACTGAGAGGGATTGTGATGTGAATGAGAGAGGGGGTGACAGATTCAGATGCAGAGAGAGAGAGAGAGAGAGACAGAGACAGAGACAGAGACAGAGAGAGAGAGAGAGAGAGAGAGAGAGAGAGACAGACAGCTAACCTTGCCCCTTCACACCAGAAATATTAGTTTGCCCACATATTTATCACGGTAACTGCTTTAATTACACCTTATCTGGCCTCCAACACTCCCCGCGAGACTGGGGTGGCACTTTTGTGGGTTACCATTTGGTGTGTGTGCTCGTGTGTGCGTGTGTGAGAGTGTGAGAGTGAGTGAGAGAGAGAGAAAGCAGGAGAGGAGAGAAGATAAGAAAGTCGAAGAGGAGCGATAGAGCGCTCAGCGGACGAGTGCAGATGAAGTGATAGTTTATTGATCTATGGAAGTCCATCACAAGCTTACTGAGACACGCACGCACACCACATCACATGAGGGCGCACACACACACACACACACACGCACGCACCACATGAGTGTACACACACACGCACGCCCACACACACACACGCACGCACGCCAGTATAAAGCATGCAGTCACGGTTAACAGCAGCCTGGCCCCTTTCAAAGTCCTGCCCGGGGCATGAAGCCCGAATAAAAAGGAGAAGAGATTCCCTCTTTTTTCCTCTCCTACGTCTCTCACGGCAAAACCCCCCCCTCAACCCCCCCAAATCCTCCCCTCGTTCGTCTCAAAGTGGCGCTGAACTTTAGAGGGGCCCTCGACAGAAGCTTCCATAAACGCGCGCTGACGTTACGGAAGAAACGATGTCCGTATGGTCCTTGCGTTTTCAATCAAATTAATTCGTTGTGTGTTTCGTAACCGCAGGTTTCCTGTTTGCACACGATACCGGCCTGAGCCTTGCGTGGTGAGAGAAATGTGACAGGTGAATCTGATTGGAAGTGACAGGAAAACACTTCGCCCAGCTTGGCAGACAGGCTAGAACCCATGTTTATGAGAAAGAAAAAATATGGGAATCCTAGAAAAGGTTGGAAGGGGAAAGTTGCTTCTTTTATTTTTCATTCTTTCCCCCTGCCAAGACGTCATCGCACTTAGTCACATCTCACTGGTCACCGATTGGTCCCACAGGGTTTCCGGACAGCTGAGATCAACAATGGGGGCGGAGCCGGGAGCTACAGAAGGCTTGGCTCCGCCCCCACCGCCACATGTGATGGTTCTCACCAGGACAGAAGGCTTGTTGCTGTGGCTGTCAGGCGGGGGCGTGGCCACCGTATCCAGGCGAGGAATCACCGCTGAGTCACTACTGCTCCTGACCAGTAGAGTGTTGTCTAGAGGAAAGAGAGACAGAGAGATTAGTAAATAAACTAAGCATATCCACAAGATAAATAACAATTGTGAGATGAGATGAGATGTGAGAAGGGGAGGGACTAGTCTAAATAAAAAAATGAATAAAAAAGCCAAGCCACCAGATGTACACAAGGGAAACTAAATTCTCCCTTTTCCTGTAATCAATCTCTCTGTAGCTGCGCGACAGGTCCTGCTATAACATGGTCACAAGGCAGAGAACAGCGTTAGGGCACAGAAGAACCAGAGGGGTGTACATGTGCGTGTGCTTGTTTGTGTGTGTGTGCGCGTGTATGTGTGTGCGCGCTCTTCGTCGCTCAGCAGAAACGTTCACAGCTATAGACATCACAAGCACGCGCAGTACAAATAATGACACATGCCCTGCGTTTGCTTGAAAGGTGAAGTCAGCGATTGTGAGCTAACAAAGTGTAAAATTCAGTGGAAATCTCCTCAGGGTCCGCTAGCTAGATGCCCGGACTCTGTGCGTGCTGGAAAACCATTCTGGTGCTTCTACACAACCCCGGCTCTGTGAATAGGAAACACAAAGAGACTGGTGCGGACCGCACCACATAACAATAGCCCAGCCTTGGCAATGCATGTGCAATGTGAGGGGCTTCAGGGAGCATCCCCTGGCAGTATTGTTTTCATCCCAAACTTTTTTGATCAAGTTCAAAAATGGAGTTTGTTCTCCTCCCTGTTCCACAATTATATTTATTTAATAACACGTCCATTTTGTAATACATAGGGGATAAAAGACCCTCAAAATGAAATCAACAAACACGCACAGTTCTTTGTTTCACGATGTGATGATGATGTATGGCTATTGTCACTGCATGGGGAGAGAATAGACATAATTTGCGGAAAACTATTTTGAGGCCATATCGAGTGAGGCACACTGCAGATTTAACAAGCAAAACACGGTTGGAGCAGTGAAGTGTCTCACATCTGACTGGCAGATGGGCGTTAACATACGTGGATTTAAACCAGGAAAAAGTGTTACTAAAGATGGAAGCTCAACGTGTTATTTTGTATAACTGGTTATGAAGATGCTATACAGATGTTGGCAGGAATGAGGTGCGAAATAATTCCATATAAAACTTTTTTTAAAGTAAACAATTAAGTAACTTTTCATAAAGCCGTCTGCTGAATGACCACATTGTAATGTGAAACTGCGTACTGTGAAAATACTAATAAGATGTGTTATCTATAGCACACCATTGGATTGATAATGTGGGTGGATGTACTGTATTGAATGATAAATGTATCTTACAAAAAAAAAAAAAAAAAAAAAAAAAACAACCTTTTTATAAATGCATTTATTAAAGTAAAAATAAAAAGCGTCCGCACAGGTGACCCTGGTATTGCTGATGTCACCCTGGCCAGTCTAAGGCGGCACCGTGGCATTCAGCACGGTCCATTAGCCAGCTGCTGGCTCCATAAATCCTCCCACTACTTAACTCCATGACAGCGTTCGCCAGTCATGTGAAGGACCAAGAGGGGGCTACCAGCTTTGACCTCTGACCTCCACCGGCCTGTTGAGAGTCCAACGGGTCACGGCAATTCAGGAGTATGGATTAGTCGTAAGCGCTCTCAGGGGGCCGACACTATTTTGTGGCCATAAACATGCCTTTAGTCAAAAGGGATTGATTATCAGTGTCGTTGACCCGACTTGGTTAAAACGTCTGGCTACAGGACTTATTATATAGTCCATCGGACCCAAGTAGAGTCACGCAGCGGGCTGCGTTAAGCGAGCCTAATGTAAAGTCTATGTAACAGCGCCTTTGAACTGTGACTGTAGCATATAAATTAGGATGCATTTGTTCATTCATGACCCCCCCCCCCATGCAGAACGGGCACATATTACTGCATAACATTCCACCAAAATGCAGGAGATTAAGTGTGATACCTACTAGTATGGCGACGTTGTTGTGACGCCCAGTCAGCTCACCTCTCCCAAAATTCAAATGATTCGAATTTTGGGAGCCTGCGGAGCAGTCGGCAACGATAACATTCGGTCTGTAAACACCTCGCACTACAGGATAATTTGGGCAGATGATCGGTTCCGACCAGCCTCACCCCCCCCCTACCCCCGCAATTGTCGAGAGTTGGCAAATCGGACCCAGAATCGGGCTAAACATCTTGTAGTGTGGGGCCATCTTTAGTCGCACTCGCACTCATCTTCGTTTTATCCTTATGCAACTACAAGACAGCATCCGTTTAACAGGACTTGCGCTATACTCATATACACTGAATAGAGCTTACTCTATGCACAGTGAATAGCGTGGCTGTTACACTTACAAAGAGTTGAATTGACTCCATTGTGTCTGTGTCGCATTTGTGTTCTCGGCGGCGGGCAAGTGTTCAGTGGAGCTGTTTGGATGTTTGTTAGCATCTCTCTACGGCTGTCAGCAAGTGAATGTGTGGGTCCAACAGGCGCCTGCCCCGTGTCCCGCCTGTCGCAGTTTCTATGGCGATCGATAAAAGTAGCCGTGCCTGAGGTTCTTACGTGATGATGCGATAAGGACTCTCTTCCTAGGGGAGAAAGAGTGTGTGTGTGTGTGTGTTGCACTGGATCGATGGCGCAGGTCTAATCATCCCACTGGGGCAGTGTGAGTCACATCCACCCTGTTAAAACAACTAGCCGAGTCTAAAGCAGGCAGCTACACATACACACCTAGTGCACACCTAATTTGTTTTATACAATAAACTATTCCCAGGACTTCACACCATATAATAATAATAATAATAATAATATTAATAACCATCTCACCATCTCAACACACACACGCCATTAAGCCCCGCCCTCTGCTGTGACGCCACGCTGACATGCAAAGAGACACGGTCGACTGAGTGACTTTGCACCCGAATATGCGTTTCTGATGGCCACAATGGATAGCCAACCCGCACGCGCACACACACACGTACGCAAACACACACGCACGCACAAACACGCACGCTCAGAGCCCTTAAGCTAGTTTTTAGCATGCACAGAGAGGTGTGTGTCCATCCCGGTGACAAAAGAGGCTTTATTGCATCAGTCTCGCCCTCGGTGAGGTCGTCACAGGGTCGGGTTCCAACTGAGTTAGTCAGGGTCCACCAGGACAGGAGGTGAACCGGGCAGCGCGTGCATGTGTGTGTGTGCGAGCGTGGGTCCCTGCTGGGCAGGACGCGGACCATGGAAACAAAGCTGCTGCACTAATCCAGTTAGCAGCGGGAAGGAGGAGAATTCCGGGGAGGACTGAGGAGCTCAAAGGAAGGAGAAAGATACTGTGTGAGGTGCTAAAATGACAGGAAGCCCTAACCTCGTGGTCTAGCTAGTTAGTTATTTAGTTAGTTAGCTAGCTAGTTAGTTGGATAGTCCAGTCTGGTATTCTCAGTGGAAGGTTTCTTTCAGGCCTATTAGCTAGTACTGTATGTATATTTCGATGGTCTACTAGAACTAGATCACTGGTACAAGCGGCCAAAATGGGTTTTCTCAGGAGGGTGGTAGGCGTCTCCCTTAGAGATTGGGTGAGAATCACGGCTATCCGTGAGGAACTCAAAGTAGAGACGCTGCTCCTTCGCATCAAAAGGAGCCAGTTGAGGTGGTACGGGCATATGGTAAGGATGCCCCCTGATTAGATTAGATAGATTATATCTCCACACTGGCCTGGGAACGCCTCGGGATCCCCCAGTTAGAGCTGGTTAGTGTGGCACGGGAAAGGGAAGTTTGGGGTCCCCTGCTGGAGCTGCTTCACCTGGTGTAACCAGACCATCGGGTTCCATTGGGAAGTGTTTGTTGAACCAACGCTGAACCAATCGGCGTTGCCACAAGTGTTTTGATCGTTCTACCACCATTTCTAAACACCCATGACTTCAACGTCATCTCACTAACCCACGCTGATTGGGCTGCCAGCAGGGTGGCAGTGGGAACGCTAATGTGACCAGACTGTAATCTCAGCTAAATAAATTGAGCTGAGAACATTGTCGAGCAGAGCCAGGCTAGAACCTGCTGCCCCCGCGACCCGACTACGGATTAGCAGATATGGATGGATGAGTAGTTAGTCAATTCAGTCTAGTATTCTCAGTGAGAGAGGTGTCTTTCAGGTCAGTTAGTTAGTTAGTTAGTACATTCAGTTTGGTATTCTCAGTGAGAGAGGTTTCTTTCAGGCCAGTTAGTTAGTTAGTTAGTTAGTTAATTAATTGGTTAGTACGTTCAGTCTTGTATTCTCAGTGAGAGAGGTTTCTTTCAGGCCTATCAGTGATTTTGTTTTCAAGACCTGAAGACAAATTCACTACGTGAAACATGCAAACAAGTGTCTATAGAACACTTTCCCCATAGTCTTCTGCATATGGGGCCATCTGGGCCTTGCATCTTGACTGACTGGGCAAGCCCAAACAAAACTAGCTTTCAGTTAACTTTGATACAGGCTGGTCAACATAATACCATCCAAATATACATACAGTACATCATATTAATACATGAAAAAATCATTTAACACCACCCTCACTTAATTAAGATGAGATCAAACAAGACTAAAATGAAAAGTGCTGCTGCTCATTTTATAAGCTACAGTCAGGTTAATAGACATAAACATTATAACTCTAATGCGGGGCACACACACACACACACACACACACACACACACACACAGTGATTAGTAATAGCTCCCTCTTCCACGCCCAGACAAAGGGGCTATAGCATGTGCATGGGGTCACACTGGGCAGGCCTTGCGGCGTAGCGACTGGTGGTAGACCTGCAAAGCATAGTGTTTCAGGGGCTGATGTAGCAGAGGGGCAAGAGTGTGTTTGTGTGTGTGTGTGTGTGTGCGCGCGCACGAGCGTGTGCTTTGAAATCACTTGGCAAAGGGGGCTCGTAGGATAAAATAGGAGCCTTTGGCCCATGCCCCCCCCATTACGTCACAGTGGAGTCCCAGACCACGGAGGAACAATTGCTCCATCTGCTCCGTACCGTGCGGCATTAAGACGTCTACACCCCCTTTGGGCTGTTGACCTCAATTTAACAACAGATTAACATTTATCTTATACATGTAACTATTACCTTATCTTTACCTTAAATCATATATTATGTATTTATAAAGGACATTTAGTTATGTGTTTCAATCTGTGCTTTTTTAGCAATTAACTTGCATTGCGTCTCCAAAATATATTTTGTCTATGAAGCTGGACGAAGGACCTTGAACCCTAAAATACAGTTTAATACATGAATAAATAATACATTTTAACTCCTGAAATATGTAAATTCAGTTTTCCAGACCAAGGTACAGTAACAATGTCATGCAAAACACAGGCAATTGAAACACAGGCAATACATATAATAGAATCGGGCAACTATGTATACTGTCATTACAGTATACAGGATTAAAATAAACAAAATGGCATGCACACACGCTAATCTTAATTTGCAAGTACAGTATATTCTGCAGTTTCCCAAGCACACTTGCCACTCACAGGAAAAGTTAGAGGTGTTATCGTAGCCACAGGTGCTTCCAAGATGCACTTTAAAATACAATATTATTAACACCAATACTCACACCTGAACAATGAGAGAATGGAAAAAATTCTCACCATTGAAGTAATTCATTCTAAACACGGGAAGCAAAAACCAGAACATTTATTAAAATAAAAATCCCCCCCCCCCCCCAACACACAGTATACTGTTCAAGCCATCAAAAAGATGTTGTTTCAAACCTGCACTGATCAATGTCAATCACTCTGAGTGGTCGGGACCTACTGGCTTTGAGAACATCCTCGTTGACCTCGATCTCTCCTCCGATTGGCTCGTCCAGACCATAGTGTGGATGGTACTGGATGAGCTCTGGGCTGGGGGCGGGGCTCGAGTGGCCGTTTGACAAAGTGCTGCGCTGGGCTTCCTCAAACACTGCCATCAACTGAGAAAAAGAAAAAGAAAAGCGCACACACGTTAACATTTGTTTGTTTCGTTTTTGTATTGTTGCAGAATTAGGAACAATGCACAGAAGGGACTGATAGATTCCCTTCTGTGACGCGCTGCTGTTTAGTTAAAACCGTGTTAAAGTTTTTTTGGACGCCACTGTGTCAAGGCTGCTGAATATCGCTCTGCCGATATGGCCGTCTGGCACTTTGTCAGGGTTTGCACTTATGTCATGCACGTTTACAATATTGTACGGATGTGTTGGTTATTTTTATTATTAGATTAGGATTTAGTATTGTGAACAAGCGGTTGGGGACATGTGGCTTTTGCGTGTTAAACGGCACATGCTTGAGGTGTTTATTCCCTTCCGAGTTCCCTTCCAAAAGTTTATTTCACTTCCTGTCCACCCTCAAAGCGATTGTTGTTGTCGTTTTCATCCTTTACCTGACTGGCGGATAAGGTACAGGCCACGGGGTGTAATTTGTTTACGTGAGACTGTAACGTGATTAAGAGCTAGAGAAATAAACATGGCTTGTTTATGTCGGCGATGACATTAACATCAGCCGCCATGACATGATCGGCCTACGCGCGTCAAGCTCCTCATTACCACTGGAAGAAAGAGTCCATCTCTGGTGTGCAGACAGCATGCAGCATACTGTAAAGCAGTGTTACTTTCCAGAAGATAACCGGTTATGGAAAGGCCTACGCCTTTGACACACGTCACGCACGGATTAAAACATGCACGCACGCACGCACGCGAGCGTGGACGCACGCGGGGAAATTGGCAGTTAAATGAGCTCCAGTGCGAAGACGAGTAGCCGTCAAACACAATGTCACACCCTGCAATGTGATACGATGATGAACAACAAAACGGCCCTAATTGAGAGCGACGCATAACAGAAGAAAATATAGTGTGTGTGTGTGGAGCGGGGGGACGGGCGGGTGTTAGCTAATAAATTAAGATAATAAACGTGTGATTGTGCAGGGCACTCATCAGCTGCTGCCAGCGAGGGAAATGACCGCTTGATGAACAACCAGGAGTGCTCTAGGTGGAGGGATAGTATCCACACACACACACACACCAGATGGGTGGAAGACATCAGTTAAAGGTATAGTCAGCTAATGTAAAATCATTCTAAGATAATACACTTTTTGTCTAATTGATCAAATATCATAAACAAAGTGGCGAACACCGCTCACAACAAAAATGCCGCTTGGCTTCTCAATACCTTTCAATGTTTGGGGGGCGGAGCGCCTGATGGTTGTGGGTTGTTTGTTGGATTGTTTTTTTTTTTTCATTTGAGCACGAAGTTAGCAAGACCACAATGCAAATGTCTGTCTGTCTATTCCAGTGTATAAGTCAGTCAGTCAGTCAGTCAGTGTGATGATGGAATGTTTGATTCCCCACTCTAATCACAGCATCAATCACCAGGACAACACACGCGTACACACAGTATGCGTGCATGTGCACGGCAGTGTGTGGTCAGGCTAACTGTTCGGTCTCGGCCCTCCTGCCTGTAGGTAGCCCGTGCCGATGTCTCCTGTGCCGGCCTGGTTGGCAGCTCCACCAGAGGAGCATCGCACCAACACTAGCTTAATGCCTTATCTGTGATCCTCCACACACAGACAGACAGACAGACAGACAGACAGAACACCCGTGCACACACGTAGTCTGGCCTTAGAGTCCAAACAACAGCAACAATAATAGCATAAGCATACTATTCAGCTATTGAAGTAAATGTGTTGCTAGAGATTACTTACATGCTGCACATATGTACACACAGACAGAAGATGAGGCTGAGGATGGAAATCCCACTTAAAGGACGGGTTTGTCAGTAATTCTCAAGAACGCTTGCCAATGTCGAGCTCAAATCAAACCAAACTTCCGAAGAAGCTCCGCCGCACATACACACACCGATATACGTTGCGATCAACAAAGCCAATTGCGGCATCGTTGATGTGAGCGGTGTTCCCCACTAAGTTTACATTCCCAACTACAGAGACAAGGCTGTGTAGAAGTACCGGAATCTTTTGTTTCCAGCACACACAGAACGGTAAGATGGGGAACTGCAAGGAAATATTTGGTGAATTTGAAATATAGTGTATTAGCTTACAATTAGCTTACAATAGCTGAATATAGCTTTAAGACGGCATGTACTATTTCAGGCTCTTGAGTGGACTCCAAGGACAATATTTCACCATATTAGTGATTAGTTACATTATATGCCTGTGTTAGGTAGACAGCCCCTTTAAGAAGAGTTGAGACATGTATCCAGGGGTTACGCGTTGTCTTCATGGGCAGCAGCGCCATTTTGAATTAATTCCATCTTGATCAAAATAAATGGCACGTGCGTTCATGTCTAGTCAACGCGGCAAATTGACCTTTCCTAATTTCATACAATTTCCACACTCTGTACTTAGCTAAGTAAACAGTGTCGTGTCCCCCCCCCCTCCACACACATCCCTGGCTCCGCTCTGTCATTAGCATTCTACAAAACAAATCACCTTGTTGTTTCTCCTGACGCGTCCACCGGGAGATATTGATACGCACCCGGGGAGCCCGGATGTCAAGAGCAACTGAATAATGGGCTTGGTGTCTCATTTCAATAACACACACACACGCACACACACACAAATAGACAAATCCCTTTTTATTGTCATGTTAAGCCTGTGAGCCAAACCATGGCTCAGCATGTGCTACCCCCGGGCTGTATGGCTAGACAAGCTGCCCAAGGCGCGTGTGTGTGTTTGTGTGTGTGTATGCGCGCATGCATCTCCTGGGAAGAGGCTCATACCTTGACCACACACACACACAATGCTGATTTCCATATGAACGCTTTAATAGCAACTAATTAGTCAGGTGCTGTTAGGACCAGTCTCCAACATGTTGGCATGACCACACGGTGCACAGACACATGGGTTAATAAATACAGTTCATGGCTTTGCCTTAAAGGTGTAAATAAACAAAGCGATCGCATTGTAGGAACTGTTGTCGTTGACAATGTGAGACTACTGTATGAGAGGTGTGTTCAAGACCGGTCCGGAATGTCACCACGTTCAACTATAACACGCCTAAACCCACAACACCGCACACACACACACACACACACACACACACACACAGTAATGCCATCCATATGAAGATCAAAAACAGGTCAGGATGACAGCGACAGCAATATTTTGCCAGGATATTATATACACATGGACTAGATGACTAATGCAATTACTACAATACGGCGTGTACAGAGTGGACACACACACACACACACACACACACACACACACTTGCATTAATATCGCCATGACAGGGCACACAGGTGCATGCATGGTACATTCATTCATTCATTCACACACACACACACGAGCAGCCACCAGCTGAGATATTGCACAGTGCCGGGGTCGCGTTATTATTCGTGCGCGCTCATAAAGAGGGAGCGAGGGTAAACTGTTCATAAATCACACGGACGCAAGCGCGCGCACACACACACTCACACAGTAAGGGGAGGCAGCGGGCAAATATCAAAGGTGGTCATTCATCATTTCTGCGCACACACACACACACGCCTAAATATATGCGCGCACGCACACACACACACAATCACACAGCCATGCAGATATACACAATTTTTCACTAACATGCGCGCACACACACACACACACACACACACACCGCAGCTCTCCTCCCCAGAAGTCCTAGCTGGAGTCTAATAATCAGCTTTCTTTTCCCTGTGGCTGTCGCAAGGCCAGCTGCTCCCCCCAAACACCCCCCTCCACCCCCAACAACCCGCTCTTCCCCTAACCCAAAGACCTCTGCTTGTCATTCGCCTGGGAACCCTCTGACAAGAGAAATAAGGGCAGTGATTAACTTGGTGCTGTGAGGGGAATGAGCCCTCTCACCTGTGGTAC
>JAODUH010078357.1:0-15599 GCA_027564835.1 Typhlichthys subterraneus
GGCCCCCCCCCCCCCCCCCCCATATGCCCCTCCCCCCACCTTACACTTCTACTTCCAGGACAGGAAGTTCTTCAAGGGATTCTTTGCAAAAGTAAGTGTGCTGCTGTGAGTGTGTGCTGGCGTTCTTTCTCCCCCTCCTCACGTTACACCCCCATGTCAGGAGGAAGCGCTCCGGGGTCCAACACCACCTTGCATGTGTGTGTGTGTGCGCTCGCAGCCGGGGCAGGGGCACTGTTATTTATATTTTATTTGTGTGTGTGTGTGTGTGTGTGTGTGCAATTGTGTGTTGGGACTGGTGTGTGCCCATCAGCTTCTTTTTGCACAACAGTCCAGTGCACAAACGGTTGTCTCTAAGCAGTCTCACGCACGTACGTGCACACACACACACACACACATAGTCTTGGTGATAACTATTCTAACTAAAGGCTACATTGACAACTGCTTCATCATGTAACCACCCTCTCTTCCTTCCTGTTTGTTTAATATGTGGGTTCTTATCACACAGCCCTTGGACCGCCTGCTCACCACTGACTCAACCTTCCAGCGCTTTCTCTTCTTTCCAGGCGGTGTGCGAGAGTGCGTGTGTAGAATATTCCATGTGCGCTCACTGCGCGGCAGTAGTCGGAGGGTGTGTGACGTGCATGGAGGAAGATGTGGCTGGCTTACTTGACGACGTGTGCCCATGTTGTGTCTGCAGGCAGGGAAGAAGGCTGTGCGTGCCGTGCTGTGGGTGTCTGCAGACGGGCTCAGGGTGGTGGACGACAAGACGAAGGTAAGTACAGCCTCTGGACGAGCCTGTCTGATTAGATGCATCTGCTGTTACCAGTAGTAACATGTCTTTGTGGCTCAGTGACCTCCAGGATGAATATGGATTATTCTGCACCTGCAACAAAAAGAGCTGTTGTAGTGACACCTGCCGGACAGCAGGTGTCACTACAACACATGTTGAGCTCTTTGGTGTGCATGTTTTTGAATTCATTTAATTCCAGTGTGTAACCATTACACAAGTGAAAGTTCACACATTGTCCATTTGCTGGTCCGGACTGCGATTAGCCCCCTGCCCCCCGCCGTCACATATTTGCTTTAATATTCATCATTTTGTTTATTTCGAGTTTGTGTAAAAACTTAAATATGTATGGCATTGTCGCTATAGTATAAATATCTCCTGCAGGATTTAATTGATGCGAGCTGCTCAAATGTAGCTTTTTTTTTTTTTAACTTTTTTTTTTTTTTTTTGCACAGACAGGCTGTAATGCAAAGTGAGTTTTTATCTTTGCTTGCAGTTGCAGAGCACACACATATACCCCGAAGGTAAGCAAACAGTGTTGTTACCTGCAGTTTAGTTTAGTCACAGCAAAATCAGTTCAATGTTGCAAGCGAGAGAGCTGGGTTATCATAGTGAACTATACCTACGTCACAGTAGCGGTAACTCCTGGTTGGACAATAATATCACATGGTAGAAATCGAGACCCTTGATTTGCCGGCCGATTGATTCAGGAATTTGTATAGCCTGTACATCGAAAAGGAGATTACTTCTGTCGACCACATTGTAGGCCTACCTATCCCACTGCATGTTATGCAACCTCTCAACAAACCGCCAAGTCATCAAAAACAGCAGATTTTTAGTGCACCAGAGATCGCATAGCAATCACACCAGAGCGAGCCGCACTGGAGTTCAGGTGAACTGCACCCGAGGCCTCTGCTGTCTGGAGGACCCGGTCCTGGTCCCGGGTGGGCACCCAAGTTCGGAAGAGAGCATTCACACCAACACACAGAACCGGACGGCTCAAGTGAACTCGAAAACACCAAAGTGAACACCAAAAGCTCTAGTGTGAATGCAACCTCAGGTTAGGTCATCAGTGGTTATTATGTAATCCAAGCAGTTACTCTGATGCTCTCTATTTTCAGGATCTGATTCTTGACCAGACGATAGAGAAGGTGTCGTTCTGCGCGCCCGACAGGAACTTTGAGAGGGCTTTCTCTTACATCTGCCGCGACGGAACCACGAGACGCTGGATATGTCACTGTTTCATGGCCATCAAGGACTCTGTAAGGGCTCATCGCTGCCTTAATGTGGGCTGCTGTTGTTACTGAATGGTCAGTGTGTTTACATAGCAGAATATTTATTACACCCAGTGATGTAGTCCACCCCTGTGCCCCTAGGGAGAGCGTCTCAGCCACGCCGTGGGCTGTGCGTTCGCCGCCTGCCTGGAGCGCAAGCAGAAGCGGGAGAAGGAGTGCGGTGTCACGGCCACCTACGACGCCAACCGGACCACCTTCACCCGCGAGGGCTCCTTCCGCGTTATCACGGCAACGGAGGCGGCAGAGCGCGAGGAGGTCATGAGGCAGCTGCAGGATGCAAAGAAAGGTAGGCTTCTTGCTCTCTGGCCAGTGTTTCAGCGATATTCAACGTGTCAGTGAGTGAATGGCATGGTAGAGTGAAAGCTAATTGTGGTGACGCGCTGTACCAGCAGAGTCCGACGTCAAGGTCCCTGTGAGCTCCGCCACCAGCACGGCGGCCAACTCCTCGCCCCCCCACCAGGGCGGCTCCCCCTCCCCAACGTCCTCCCCGCCCTCGTCCGCCCTCGGCGCCCAGGCCATCCCCCGCAGACACGCGCCCGCCGAGGCCCTGGCCAGGCAGGGCTCCTTCAGGGGCTTCCCTGCCCTCAGCCAGAAGACGTCTCCCTTCAAGCGGCAGTACTCGCTGCGTAACGACCTGCCCTTCACCATGCAGCGCAAGTCTGACTTTCCCATAACAAACACTGGTAATATCACCCTACAGTGCCCTAACCTTTGGGTTACATTGTAGTTACGCTGCAGCTCCAGTGCTCTTGTGTTGTGCTGTAGCTCCTCTAATGTGAACCCTAATGTTTGACACCATAGCTTTCACATTAGCTACATGTTATATGGATTAATGTGTGTTTAATGTTGACCTAAACTGAGGCTAGTTTAAGCTGTAAAACTAGAAAACTACAGCTGAAATGTGTAACATGTGGAATGGCACAGCCACTCTATTTCTCAGTCAGTTAGGAGCTGCTTTTTGTTTTTCCATTTGGAAATTGACAGAAATAACTGCTAATAGTGGTTCAGTGGGATCAATATTGTGATATAAATAGCAGTTTAACGGTTAAGCAAATGAAAACATGAGAGGTTGTACACTCAACTCAGCAGTCTGTTGCTTATGGCAAGTGTCAGTGTGTGGCATATGTCATGGACTCTTCTGTTATCCTGTGAGCGGTGTGTCATGTGCTCTGCTCTTCCCTTCAGTCCCAGAGGTAGAAGGAGAAGGAGACAGTATCAGTGCTCTGTGCTCCCAGATCACCACAACCTTCAGTGGGCCTCCTGAAGACCCCTTCTCCTCCGCACCGATGCCCAAGCCCCCGTCGTCCCCCCAATCTCCTGGGGCACCAGGTGACACCACTGAAGAAGCCTCGTGCGCATGCGTGCATGTGTGTGTGCGTGCGTGTGAGAGAGCAGTCTGATGACTGGAATGTCGCTGGTTTGAACTCCCCACGCATCACCACATACAGTACATCACAGCCCGTGACATTCATGAACATTGCTAGCGCCCCTTGTGGCTACACAAGGGAGGGTCTAGCTACTGTACACTTTCATTTGTCAACATAAGTTTTTGTCAAATATCATTTGCACTTTTGAATGAAATTACTTGCAAAAACTGTGTTATTGTGCTGCATGAGAATGTGCTGCATGCGTGCACCTAGCATCAAGCTTTGGCATCGGCTTGCATTAGCATCTGTCTCTCCATCTAGTGAACGGCACGGCCCCCGGCTTAACTATCACTGCCACTACGGCTAACCCCCCAGGTCTGCCCCCTCCACTGCCTGCTCGAGACACTAACCCCTGGGCTAAGACCCCAGGAGGTGTCCCTGCCTCAGCTCGGCCAGGTAAGGAGCTGTATCACGCCTCCGTGTCATCTGAATCGCCTCAGAACAATACACTGTCTGAGTTGTTTTTGTTTTGTTGTTGTTATCACCGTGTTTTCCTGTCAACTATATGTTTGGCTAATGCATCATGTCATTTAAAACCTGTTCATCCCTAAGTGGGTCGTGCACGTAACTCACCCCCATCCCCACAACTTGTCGAGTTATGGTTATTTTTTCATATATATGTCTAGTTACTATTGATAATATTAATTGTAACTAGACATGTAAATGAAAAGATAGTCTGGCCTCAATAGGCCAGACTTGTATATCAATTTTATATACACATCTGGCCTAGTGATGAAGGGGTTAAAGGTATTGTCAGTTATTCTGGTGGACGCTTGCTAGCTTCAAAACATAAACAATATCATAGGGTGCCCCACACATTGGAAATATGCATTGCAAAGGCTAGGATATTGTTGCCGTCTACCACTTTGTTTATATTCCTATTTGCGGAGCCAGGGTTGTGTGGAAGTACTGAAATATTCCTTTCAGCACGCATTGAGAACGGTAAGTTAGTGGGCCTCGAGGAAATCTTTGGTGTAGGTATAGTCAGCTTACAGTTGCTGACTATACCTTTAAAACACTGGTCAATGGCCAGATTTAGTGTAGCCTTCCCACGCTGACATGACTTGTTTTGTGAACATATGAATGATAGCCAATGCTCAGTCTTGCTGAGTGGTGTCTGGGGAGGGTTGTGATGTCCGTCTTTCCCTCCAGCAGGCAGTGACTGGTCGTCCCCCGGCCCGCTCGTCCCGCCCAGCTCCTCCCCAGGCGTGTCCTCCCACCGACGCACCCCGTCCGAGGCAGACCGCTGGCTGGAGGAGGTGTCCAAGTGTGTGCGGGCCCCACAGCCCAGCCCCGTGCTGGCGGCTGCTGGCCAGCCGTTCCACAGCGCCATGCCCGTGTGCCACGCGCCCCCGCTGGCCTTCATGCCCCCGCTGGTCGCCTCCGTGCCCATGCTGCCCCCGCGCCAGCCCGCCTTCCACACGTCCGCGCCGCCCCCGGCCCCGCCGGCCCCGCTGGCCCCGGCCCCCTACCCCATGTCCAATGGGCTGGCGTTCAGCGGGGTGCCCGTGATGGGCATCACGCCCTCCCAGATGGTGGCCAACGTGTTTGGCTCGGCCACACAGACGCCATACACCGCCCCGCCTGTGGCGGCGCCCCAGTACTTGCAGCAGGCAGCTGCAGTGAGCGCCAGCCCCTTCACCAAGTCCCCCCAGCCCTCCAACGGCAGCGTGGCCTTCAACGGGGCAGAAGGCTGGGCCCCCGCCCCGCCGGCCCCCTCCCAGCAGCAGACGGATGCCTTCGAGGCCCAGTGGGCAGCGCTAGAGAGCCGCTCTCGCCAGCGCACCTCGCCCTCCCCGACCAACCCCTTCTCTAGCGAGCTGCACAAGACCTTTGAGATCCAGCTCTGAGCCTATTCCTGGGAGAAAACAACACATAAACACACAGCAGCAGGTAACATGGAGGCTGATCTGAGCTGAGCATTCTGGGAAGGAATGGGGGCGGAGCCCGGAGAGGAGAAAACAGGCTTCAGCTCACCAGGCATTTCATTAGCATTGTCTTGTATTGTTCTGTTCTTGCTTTGGATCTGCGTGGTCCTCGATACCCTGTGGAGAAGCAAGGGGGGAGCCCTTGTGCCCCGACCCTTCTGGAGAGATGCCGCTCAGCTCCCAGCGCCCCCTGTTGGAAAAGACGAGACTCTTTCCCACTAAACAGACCGACGACTGCAGCACTGAGAGACGTCAGCCTCCAGACGAGAGGTTCTCATTAATAACTTCACAATCAGAAGAAGTGAGAGAATGCCAAAATCTTTATTTTTATGCATTAAGTATATTTTAAATAGCTTTGGAATCTAACAGAAGACTTGTAAGTAATCTTTGCCAAAGGCACAGGCTAGCTATGATGAGTGGATGTGCGTGTATACAAGAAATGACCGTGTATATTATACATAAATATATATCTATAAAGAATCTATACTGTACACACACATTTTAATGTGATGTAAAAATAGATTGTGTGAAGGGACTGCATTACTTTTCCATTTTCCTTTTTTTTATAGTTTTTTTTTTTGACTGCTTTTTAACTTTTTAAAGATTGCAATTTGTACATCACATAATTGGACGTGCAGCACCTCACTGTAAATAGGGTATCATTGCAGCAACAATCAGTATAGACCCAGCAATGATGGTGGTTGTCCCCCAACTACCTGGTTCTTTTACCAGTGCTCTCTTTATCTGTGTTTTTATTTTTAAATAAACTTGATTTTATTTTAACACAAAGGATATTGTCCTCTTCCGTTAAACAGCCTTTTTTTTTTTTTTTTTTACAGCTGAGTTATAATATTATATTTTGCACAAGCACTAAAGTAGATTATTTTACCTCACTGGACGATTAACTGCTAATGGCTGGTTTTAGGTAGGTTAGCTGTAACAGTAGGAGCTAAGAAACTGGTTGACATATTGTTTAGCTGCCACTAAAATCTCCTAAACAGTATGATTTGGCTATTTTATTTTTGTTTGCAGGCTGCAGCAGAAAAGAACAGTGTTTTATCAGTTTGGTCTGCTCTGTCTGGTTCCTCTCTGCTGAACTTCTGTTTTCTTAATCAACCCTGTGAATATGATCTATTCTTTTTTTTTCTTTCATTTTGTAATTTTTCATGCCTTTTATTCCATTTCCAGAAATACTGAAGATAAAAAATTGAATAAATTTATGGGGGCTAGAGGAACGTTTGTGTTTGTCATATTTTCTATGCTCAGTTAATTTGGAAGCTGAGCAAGATTTTTAGGTGGACGTTCAAACCAGCATGTTTCCAAACATTTTCACAAGTTGTTTTTTTTTTTGCTTTGAGTTTACAACAGGTAATCCCTGTCTGATGCTAAAAAACATTGATTTCTCCCAGACATACAGTTTTAACAAAGATAATATAAATGTTTGATTTAAACTAGAGAATGGAGTAATATTAGCTTTCATGCTAATGCTAATATTGCTCAATTCTCTCTGCTTTAAATTAAACATGTTGAAATGTTTACACTATAACAAAGTCATATGTATAATAACTATAATATAAATAATATAACTACACGTTAAAACAGGTAGGCCTCAATTTTCCGAATTTGAATGCACTTTGACCTCTGGTCTGAGAATGTGCCTCCTGAGTGTGCTCCTCTGCCGCACAACAGGCGGCGCTACCGGGATAACAGGATTCCAGCAGCCTTAGTTATTATAAATATAACGTAGAAGAAGATGTATCTGATAGTAACAACAAGTGCATGTGCATTAATTCGGCGTTGAGCAGTAGGTGGGAACGTAAAGGTAATACCCCTTCTCGTTGAGATTTCAAATTGTATAACTACAGCAAAAATAATTATTAATTACCCACTTACTGTCGTTAAATGATTGACATTCGACGCTACAAGAGTGTGCTTGCTACGTTACTTCATCGATGTGGTGCCGAACTGGTTGCCCTCGCCAAATTTGGTCATTTATCTGCCGTACTGCATTTGTAGACGGTCTGCTGCAGCGCTGTAAACAAAGTACCTGCTTCTCCGATGTGGGTATTTGACCTGTTCGTGACTTCTTAACGGGGTTACCGGTACGGTAGTGAGTCGCCCACATTGAAAACAATGACAAATTCGTCAGTCTAGGAAGGAAGGAAGGAACAGAAGGGGGCAAATTAAGACTAATGATTTAAAGGGAAATATGGCTAAAGCACACTCCATTAAAACATGTCAAACGTAGTATGAAGGGATGTTTGTCCACACTGTAGACAAATTAATCATATCTTTTGAGGGAACAATTTAGGCATGACACTGTGGCTGCACGTTCTCTGCATTGTAATGGTAGCAGCTAGCTTAACCGAGTTTCTGTCTGTGTTGTGACATAAGACATGAAGCTTGAGTGACCTGTGAGGAACAGTAACATAGTCCTAAACCTGAGAGGTATTGTACTTTTGTTGTTTTGCTTTTTAAATATAATCTCATGCTCAGGGTTGGCAGCTACGGTACCGTTAACGTCGCTAGCGAGCTTGCTAATTTAGACATTTGAATTTGTTTGATACATTTTCATCAATTTGAGTAATTAACTTGATCATACACACTTTGTGTCCCAGAAGCATGCAGAGCCTGTCTATAGCACAGATGCAAAGCTGGGTTTACAAGGGCTACCACTGATGTAGGAAAGGTAATGCAGTTACAGGAGAAAGCTGTACCTTCCACATGTCATGGTTGATGATGGGTTTCATGGCTTCTGCATGTTTCCACCCCAGATTTGCACTACCACAGCCTGCTCAAGCCAAGCTCAACGCAAGCCAACATGTCTCCGCGAGGCCGCCTGCCTGCGGTCCTAACAGTAATGGGGGCCACCTTAGGAGGGCTGCTCTTATGGCGAGTCTACCGTAAGAGGAAGCAGCTGCCTTCCATTGAGAAAGCAGCAGATCCCGTGGAACTTCTGTGTCCTGTGCAACAGGAGCTCACATCTACAGAGCGTCAAGCAGCACCGTTGCCAAATATCGTGGACTCAGAGTGTGAGGCTGTGGAGAGTCAGGACACACAACTGCTGCCACCTCTGGTGGATATCCCCACTCCAGAACAGCTGCTGAGAGTGACCCCAGTGATGATCAACTCTGAAGAGGAATGGGAGCAACTGTGGCCCTTGCTGCAGAAAGAGCTTTCAGTCTTCCCTGTACTGGGGCTTGACTGTGAATGGGTAAACACCCCTGTATGTTCACTGATGTCACTTGTTTGGATGTGGCAGACATTTTGCTGAGATAATTGAGCAGACTGCTCATCTTAACACATTACCTATATAAATATGGTAATGATTGGTTGGTTTTTAAATGAAATGTAAAACTGTCATATTACATGCTTGCATCAATGCCTGGGCAGGTTTAGTACAAGCTAGGGCTGTCCCAAATACCATTTTACAGGTTTGGAATTCTTGATGGTATTTCCAAACGAGTATTCAAATACTCTCTCAAAACACCATTAAAAAAACTTAACTATAATTAAGAAGAGAACAGAAGCAATCTTCGATTCCTAGCTTCAGTGAGCACACGTGAACATAGCCATGCCCTCAAAATGCCACTTTGATTGACATGTCATTTGAGCCAGTCAGAGCTGTCAGATAGCGTGTGTGTGTGTTGAATGAATAGCCTCACTCTCTTCTTACAAACAGAGCTAATTGCAATCAATTGTGTTGATGACAGTGTAGAGCAGGCAATTACATTTCAACATGTGCGTTTATATTTAGACAGTAGGGGTTAATGGGAAAACATGCGTGCATAATGTGAAAAAAAAAAACTCACATCCAAATATTTAAATCGAATACATACCCAACAAATTAATTCCCGAAAAATCTAATATTTGGGTCCAGCCCTAGTACAAGCACACATAACCGATGGCTATAGTGAAGCCAGAGCTAGTGATGTGAACACCATGAACTGTTAAGTGTAGTAGAAAACCTAGTTGGCATATTGAATCATGACCTGCAGATTTGCAGTAAGCATGTCCGTATCGTTAAACTACAACAGAGAGACCCGTGTGTCTGCCTTAGTGAGGTCCTATGCAGCAGATGAGTCCAGGTGACTCCCCCATGCGTCTGGCCCTGCAGGTGAACATGAAGGGCAGAACGTCTGCCGTCTCCCTGCTGCAGATGGCCTCCTACTCGGGCCTGTGCGTCCTGGTGCGGCTGCTGCCGTTCCGTGGAGGGGAGCAGCCCCTTCCCCTCAGCTTAATGCAGATCCTGCAGGACCACCGTGTCCTCAAGGTGGGCGTCGGCTGCTACGAGGACGGCAAGCGCCTGACCCGCGACTACGGCCTGACGCTGGCCTGCACGGTCGACCTGCGCTACCTGGCCATGAGGCAGAGGTACACTGTCTGTTGTCGTGTACTAGGATGTAGATCGATATGTGACTCCCTGCCTTTATTTTCCTGTTGTCTTTTTCCACTTGTAGACACGTCCTATTAAATAATGGCCTTAGCCTGCAGTCCCTGGCTGCAGATGTGTTGAATGTGTCTCTGGACAAGTGTCTGGAGCTGCGCTGCAGTGACTGGGAGGCCAACCAACTCACTCAAGAGCAGGTCATACACGTTTTACCAAACACGCATGTTAACGTTTGCTCTTGTCTTGTACACAGATAACCTGTAGACTGTCATATCACACTTGTGCCTCTAGATGGCACTCAAGTACCCATCTAATTCCTCACAAACATACCTTTGTTCATTCATGTAGATTATATACAAATATTTGGCATTGCTTAATATTATGAACAAAAAATAGAATACCAGTTATACGTATTGCCCCATCCCACACTCTGAAAACACTTGTTATACAAACAGCGTTAACCGTAGCGTGTGTGTGTGCGTGTAGATGAGTTACGCTGCCAGAGACGCCCAGGTTTCCATTGCTCTCTTCTGCCACCTGCTGGGCCTCCGTTCCTGTGGCAGCACGTATGCCCAGCTGTCAGCGCGTTGCCAGGGCCTGCTGGACGTGCCCTTCAAGGGCCGCGCCGGAGGGGAGGGGGACGGCAGCAGCGAGCGGAGGCGGCGGCCCAGGAAGCAGGCCAGCTGTGACAGCCCTGAGTCTGGAGATCAGCAAGTCCCAGACCCACGCAAGAACAACAAGAGGAAGCCACTGGGTGTGGGTTACTCTGCCAGGTCAGCCATTAGTACACTTAGATTGACATTGGATAATTTCTGTTTGACATATGGAGCAAGTCACACTGCATTGCCAAATGTAATCCCTTCAGTGGTCCAGTTTTGTGCGATATTAGTGTT
The DNA here is from genome assembly GCA_027564835.1 of Typhlichthys subterraneus. NCBI lineage: Eukaryota > Metazoa > Chordata > Actinopteri > Percopsiformes > Amblyopsidae > Typhlichthys > Typhlichthys subterraneus. Next base: position 10,721 of record JAODUH010078357.1, read on the forward strand.
CCTTCAGCAGTAGACGTGGTCCAAAGCTAAATGCCTGTTTGGATGAGCACATTGTCTGTGTCCTCGCAGAAAGTCCCCCCTCTATGACAACTGTTTCCTGTATGCTCCTGACGGCCAGCCTCTCTGCACCTGCGACAAGAAGAAGGCCAAATGGTACCTGAACAAAAAGATAGGAGGTAAGGTGTCCAGGCGTCCTGCTTAGGGCGTATTTGCGCTGAACCATTGACTATTTTCAAATACAAATTTGCGACGTGCACGTTGCAAAGGCATTGTTTTAATCTATTACACATTGAATGTTGAACAAAAAAAAAATGTTTATTGTAAATACAATTGCAATATCTGTCAGGGAAATCACAATTGGATACTTACCAAATTCTTAAGTTTTACTGTGTGCTGTCTACATGCTTCACAATGTCCAATTTGTCCATTGTTTGTTGTGGTTCAGAGCTAGAGAGTGAGGATCCCTTCATTGTGAGGCTGCTGTTTGAACCTTCTGGACGGCCTGACTCGGAACAGGACTACTATCTCACCGCCAAGGAGAACCTGTGTGTGGTGTGTGGCAAGGCTGACTCTTACATTAGGTATGTCAGCCTCTATTCATTCATTAATCCAGCCACAATAGAGCTTCCTACTAAATAATGGAATGGAGTAGAATATTCTGTTGGTGATCTATGAAGCAGCGTATGATAACTTGACAAATTGGCAACTATCACACAGTGGCATAAATAGTTTGAGCACTCCTTTTTATGCTCATAATACTCACTGTACTACCAGTACATGGCAGGGACTGTGCAGTTCCAAAAGGTCTTGAGTTACCATCGCACTGCTTCTGATGCATCATATCAATATCCAGTACAGAGACCCTTGTATAGGCCTAATCTTACGTTTTTATTGACTCTTTCTTATTTAAACGTATTTTTCCGCATCTAACCTTTACCCCTCAACCTACACACCTCACACAAAAGCCAAAGAGCACTGCAGCATGCATTCAGCAGCAGCTCTGTCAGAGCACTAAATAATGGCGGATGTCGACGTAAAGCACCTAGCATTGTTTCGTCAAGTTTGTGAAGTAAAATTCAACATTGCTCAGCTACAAATGTTTAACTATATTAAATGTATACAAAAACAGACGCACACCTCCACACACGGTCTATGTATGTATGTATGTATGCATGCATTTATGTATGCATGTAGACACACAATATTTAATCTATTATTCAGTCTATAAATTATTCTGCAAAGTCCTCCTTTAAATTGGCATGATATTTTCTTTGAAGTTTAATGACTGCAGCGCTAAGTTATATGATTTTCTGCATTGGAACGTGATCGAATACATTGTCTGTTGTCCCTACATAATATCCCTACATCGTGGATCTGTTAAACTTCTGTCCCTTTTACTGAGCGGCAATCATGGGACGACGGGGGTGTGGCTTCACAAGATCATAAGGGAAAACCAGCTCACAAGGAGTTGACAACCACAAGCCACACAGCTTTTATGTTAAAACAATATATTTTGTCGGTAACATACATTTAATTTCTGGCTCTAGTCCTTAGGAAGCAGCCCTTGTAGCCTAGTGGGATAAAATGGCCTTGCAAACACGCACAAGTCTGCTCACAAAAAAAAAAACATTTGTAGTATTATTTAAATGCAAGCAAAAATAAGCATAATAACATGACTAAAATTTTTATTTTTTTTTTTTAAGGTATGGGAAGGGCCATCCCACGCAGTTTCTAACACAAACTGCCAAAAATCTTCTAGTGCTTCATGCTCCGCTTTTATGTGGGGGGTTGGACGACTAATGTTCCACTTTTAATGTGAAAGGTTTTCCCTCAAACGTTGCAGCGTCCCGTTTGTCCTTTATCAATGCGTTGTACATGAGACGTTCATGGGGATTGACAGCCCGTTGTCCTGGCACCAGGAAAAACATTGTTCCACACGAGTACAGACGCCACTTCCCTGCTGAGATGAAGGACCATAACTCCCATGATGTCCTGCTGCTGTGCACGGCCTGCCATGCTGCCTCCAACTACCATGACGGGCTGCTCAAGCAGCAGCTGGCGGAGGAGTTCAGCGCCCCGCAGGGCTGCGAGGAAGGAGTGCGCCTCCTGGAGGACCCCGAGCGGCGTCGGGTGCGCTCGGCGTCGCGGGCGCTCCTCACATCGGCCGACAGCCTGCCGGAGCAGAGGAGGCGGGAGCTGCAGGCCATGGTCAAGGTGTTCCTCAACATGGGGCAGGAGCAGGAGCTGAGCCCAGAGAACCTGCAGCATGCGGTCACCCTAGAGACCAGGTAAAGCCTGTCTGTCAGCCACCATTGGGTTCTTCAAACATGGTTCCACTTTATTGAACACCATTGGCAAGGTCAGCGTATGCTTTCAGTGCCGGTATTCGCATTGGACATCTTCCATTGCTTTCTGAATGAGAACGGCCACTAAGGCTCTCCCAATATGAATTATAGAAGGTGGATTTACACCTGTGCAGTAATTACTGATACATGAATACTGATTGATGCTGCGGTCAACATTGGAGTGTTTTGAATGCAAAAGTAATTAATAGGGTTTGTGTATTACATGCACACATACATACGTGTGCATGTGTCCACGCATTAAAAAAATGCATTAAAAAAATCTGCAAATGAGCTGTTATGGCTACACAAATGCTTGCTGTTAGAATGTCAAGTGGTTGCTTTATAATGTTTATATGAATTCATATCTAGTATATAACGTCCATTGCTACCAGTAGTTATCAAACCCATACGTTTCATAAGCCTGGCCAGATGCACTGTGGTGTGATTGTGATCCACATCTGCCTAACGAGGTTAAGTTGGACAGCTGAGGCCTGCAGTGTAAACACTGTCCTTGTACCGTGTGCGTGCTGCAGGATCTTCAACGAGGCCTACCTGCCTCACGGCCTGAAGGTGGTGCGTGCGCACGCGGAGCGCGGCCTGCGGGGCCTGATGGAGCTGGAGCGCAGCTGGAGGCAGCACTTCCTCAGCTGCATGCAGCCCAGGCACCTGCCCCCGCTCTGGGCAGTGGACCACAACCACAGCAAGTTCCTCCGCAAGTACGGGGAGGACCTGCACATCCAGCTGAGCTGAGGTGTGGACGCTCACACCATGCACCCATATGGAGAATGGAGCCCACCGCCACATTTGTCTTCTGACGACCACTCTTGTTCATTTCACCAGCCAATCAGCTTATTAGAATGTGGGAGAGAGACTGGTTGTTTTGCCTGCCAATGTGTCTGGGAGAGTTGGCAAACTTCTCAGACGCACAACTATAACAGCTCTGTGTGTGTGTGTGTGTGTGTGTGTGTGGCTGGCGTGAAGCTTCCATATCTGTCATTGGCCCGGATGTGTTGGTGTGTGTGTGTGCGCGTGCTAGGCTGGCTGTCTGCTTGTTCCTGTGGTTCCAGGCATAATGCTTGCCAGAGAGACACTGCCTGTCTGCCACCAGGAGCCTGACTGGCCCAGGTCCCACAACAGCCTGTGGAGAAGAAAGCTCTCTCAGTGAAACGTGGAAGTCTTGGCCATGCCTCACATAGTGACGCTTTTTTAAACAGAAAATGATTTAATAATGAATGTAATGGATTTGTTCAGAAACGGCTGCAACCTGCTCTTAATTTCCCCTTTAAACCCAATTCCTCTTTACCTGCAAGGTAGCAGCCCCAATTATGTTCTTTGACTTTGTGTTTGTGAAATGATTAGCTCCTTCAGAAACATTTTAAATGTGACCTAATTAATCCAATCTGCAGCTGTCCCACGTCAACTTAAACTTCCTTATACCCAAAACGGCTTTCCCCAAAGGCATCTGGAGGCACCTTCGTTGTGTGCTTGGTCTCTAGGCATGCCTGGCGCCAGTATTTGCTCATGCCACATGGGCTCGCCCCTGCGCTTCTTTTGGAGAGGGGAGAAACACAGCAGTGGCACATGTCCGGGGACTGTTGGTTTCGCCTGAGAGTTGGGACGCCTCCATGGTACATGTTTTAATGTGCCCCTAACCCCTGACTTGAAGAGCTATTTAACCCACACCCACACATACCTCAGCCACAGCTGACAGCAGTTCATTCCTAATGTTCTTCTCCAATCCACTTCTAGATAATTATATTGATAGTGCCAACTATGAGTTTGATTCCTGTGAGCAGCAAGCTAAACTATGAAGATGGCCTTAATATATATATATATATATAAGCCCCCTTTGCAAGGCATAGACTAATCTTTTTGTGAATGATGATATATTTATATGGACAAGTTAAGATGTTGGCAGCTTGTTCTTTTAGTCACCCATATTATTCAGTTTTTTGAAGACTTTTCCCTAAAAATTGTGTAAAATAAAAGTAATATTTGTATTCTGTTTTTGTGGTAATTTCTGTTTTTGTGGTAATTTCTTTAAAATAAATATTGTAGTAGGCCATATGTGTTCTCCAGTTGATGTACTTCATAGAATTGCGTTGGATAATACAATTCTGAATAAATACTTTAGTACTTTGAAAATATGTTGGTTTGTGGACAGTTTCATAGAAACTGGTGGATGAATACACAGGTGACCATTTTCTACCCAAGCAGTTTGAGGAAGGTGCCAATAGCCCACACTAGAGCACGTCATTGTGAACATAAACGCCTCAAGGTGGTCCATCCATCCATCTTCATCTGCTTATCCAGAGTCTGGTCGCGGGGGCAGCAGCTTCAGCAGGGGACCCCAAAGGGAGGCGCCCAGGGGGCATCCTTACCAGATGCCCGTACCACCTCAACTGGCTCCTTTTGACGAGAAGGAGTAGCGGCTCTACTCCGAGTTCCTCACGGATTGCTGAGCTTCTCACCCTATCTCTAAGGGAGAAGCCAGCCACCCTCCTGAGGAAACCCATTTCGGCCGCTTGTACCCG
>JAODUH010078368.1:0-18202 GCA_027564835.1 Typhlichthys subterraneus
ATTCAGGGAGAGGGAGAATGAGATAAAGTGATGGTCAGACACTGGAAGAGGGGTGACTGAGAGTGTGTTAGCCAAGCTATAAAATAAAACCCATTAAAGCCAAGTGATATTTCAGGTAATGAATAGATATAATGAATAGGCCTAATTGACAGTCTATTGAAGTACAGCTTGCACAACAAAATGTGAACTAATCAAACTGTATCCTGTTTGTGAGGGGCCCTCCTATTTAATTTATTATATTAAAGGTCCGTGCTGTAATATGTACATATCTAATTATTTTCAAATTTTTATGATCATACAGGACACGATCTTAGTTGTGTACACAAAGGACAAAGGTGCTAAATGCAAGGCTCCAGCTCTGGACCTACTTATTAAGGTTGTTTCCCTTCACATTTAATGTCTTAAACTACAGTGTATGCTTGTGCTATTTACAACACTCAATCATACTTGTTGCTCTTTGACCGAACACAACACCCATTCTGTTGATACAAGTACAATATCTCGTCCTTTTTCTTCAGGTTCTTTATTTGACCAAGGCCTCTAGTATTTCCCCAGACTTGCGGGTCGGTGACATTTTCAACCGTTTCTACAGTGACCTCGGTCAGAAGAGCAGATTTGCTGATTCAGGTAGCGTTTTTCATTTTTTTCTGTTGAGATTAATGCCATTGTTGTGTTAACCTGTGACCTCTGTACCACGCTAACCCGACTGTGTTGCTGTTAATGTGCAATAGTACTCGGTAAAGTCTATGAGCTCCTGGGGGTTCTCGGGGAGGTCCATCCCAGCGACATGGTCAACAACTCGGACAAGCTCTACAAGGCGTATCTGGGAGAGCTGAAGGAACAGGTGTGCCTGTCATTGTTCTAATTCTAATAATATACACACACCACACAGTGTTGCATTAAGTCTGCCATTGAATTAGAACAAGGGTCTGCAACCTTTAGTATCCAAAGAGCCATTTGTGCCAAACAATTATTATATTTATCTTTCTGGAGCCATAGAAAATATTATACTTAGCCTATCAACATGAACTAATAGACCTAAATGAGAATTAATTCACATTTTTTCACCAGGGGGTAGGAGGGGGTGTCATCCCCCATTTTTAACTGGGGGGGCACAGTGAAATGTTAAAGGGGTCCATGGGCATGAAGCACTTAAATGTCAATTTCTGGTGACTTGGAAACAGACTAGATAAATACTAGCTACTCTGCATGATTTTCAATGGACTAGATCAATTTGGACACTAGTGAAATCAGAAGACACAGGCAAAATATATTTTGAGATTAGATTTTGTGGGGAAGAGGAGGGGGTACAAAACCCAGATTACATTCTATATGATGATAAGCCACAGGGAGCCACTGTAGAGGGGCTCAGGAGCAGCAGGTTGCAGACCCCTGAATTAGACCGTAAACTGAATACACAAGAACATCTCACCAGACGTTTAGTGGAACGTTATCCTGAATATAGAGCAGTTACAGGAGTTGCATTTAGTTGTGTTCTCTTTTAGATGACCTCGGCAACAAAGGAGCCAAAGCTTTATGTCGTAGCGGGATGTTTGAGGGGAGTAACGGCCCTCATGGTCAACTTCACCAAGTCCATGGATGAAGGTGTGTACCGTGTGTGTGTACCGTGTGTGTGTGTGCCTCTCCCTATTGTACCTCATTAGCATATCTAATTCAAATCTACAGTATATAGCCACATGTTCTGTAACTTTGGCTACCTTAGCTGAAATGGTTTGTGTTTGGCTTGTGCAGACCCAGTAACATGCAAGGAAATATTTCAGTATGCTCTCAAGACCATTACTCCACATGTAAGCAACTTATTATTATACATGTATGTTTTTAAATTTTATATATGAACCATTCCTATTCAGTGGCTTTTATTTTGAAACCTCTTCATTATAGATGGAAATGAGCCGCTACGCTGTCACCTTTGGTAAGGCTCGCCGTCTGCCATTATGAAATGACGACGTGAGAAAACCGACAGAGCAATTTATCAGTGTATTCTGTTTGTTTTTGCAGCTGGACTGAGATTAATTGCTAAGCATGCGGCCCAGTTCAGCAGTTGCCTGATGGACCACTACAAATCTGTGTTTGAAGTCATGTCCAAACTATGCGGCCACATAAACAGTGAGATGAAGAAGACCAGTTATTATGCGCTGGAGTCCTTCCTTAAACAGGTAAAATGTTTCTCTCGTGTGTGTGTGTGTGTATACTGTATATATCTACACTCTTCTGCATAACAACTTTATGATACAGATGTTAACTAATTACCAAATACAGAAGACCAATGCTGTAATACTCACCCGTTTGTGGATGCGTATGTATATTAGGTTGCCATCCTGGTGGCTGAGAATGTTGATGAGCACAAAAGCAAGTTGAAGTTCTTCATGCAAAAGTTCTGCGCCATCATCAAGACTATGGACTCCACACACAAGGAGCTGTCTATCGCTATTAGAGGATATGGCTTCTTTGCAGCTGTAGGTTTTATTGTATTTTTTGAAGAAGAAGAAAACATTTGAACAAAGATTATAACATTCAAGTATTCATATACACAATGCATTACAATTACCGACTATTTGGTGTATTGTATACTTGTAACGTTCAGAATGTGACCGTACCTGAATGTCATTTCTGTCTCCATTCTGCAGCCGTGCAAAAAGGTTTGCCCGCAAGACGTGGACCTGATGTACACGGAGCTGATCCAGCGGTGTAAGCAGATGTACCTGACCGAGTCCGACAGCGAGGAAGACAGCTTCTACCAGCTGCCCAGCTTCCTGGACTCCATAGCCAGTGTCCTTATCCACCTGGACAAGGTGGGCTGGATGTATGCTGGACAAGGTGTCAAGTCGGTTAAAGGTGGAGTCAGCGGTTGTTATCTTGTATAAGTCTGCTTTTTTGTCAAATTTGAGAAAATATCTGCTTGCGGTCCACTAGCTATGTTTTGGTGTTTCTACACGCTTTGTAAATTGGCAGCACCAACAAAGTGGTGCAGACCGCACCACACACCACTAACCCCATCCTTCACAATGTGTTTCCATTGTGAGGGGGAGGAGCTCCGGAGGGACAACCCTATTGCACTGAAGGCAGAGCTAGCTTCAACGCTATAGGGTGATCGCATTCAAATATCAACAAGCATTCTCCAGAATCCCTGACTCCACCTTTTAACGACCAACTTTTCACAAAGAAATTACAACTTGTATCACTCCACATCAGTGCGCTTTATTTATTTCTGTTAATTAATTGATTTGTATTTTAGTATTATATAGTCATTTGTATTTTTCCTTTTACAGATCCCGGAGGTGTACACACCGCTGCTGGAGCGCCTCCTGGTGGTCCAGATCGACAGCTTCCCGCAGCAGAGCGAGCGCATGCAGACGGCGTGTTGTCGCTCCGTGCTCAAGGTGTTGGTCGCCATGGCTTCCAAGGGCCCAGTGCTGTGGAGCTTCATCAGCTCTGTGGGTGAGGCCAACATGATGGAGGGGTAGCGGCAGTGTGGCAGAGCCGGCCGGCCTTTACTTGACGTAATGTCATGGGACATGGCGCTAGCCAACTGCGCCAACACTGCAAAAATGCCCTATCAAATATAAGTGCAAAACTAATAGTTATGAGCTTGCTTATGATCAAAAATTAACTTGATAAGACTTCCTAAGTTAAGTAAATTAGTATTTATTATAAATCAAATTTGTCAAAACACATTGCATTTTATTATGCATTGTACTTTTAAATGCATATGACAATCAACATGAAACTTGAATTTCAAGGGATGAGTTCTCCCTCCCCTTTTACAAAAGTAAAATGCGTTTGGGCAGGGGCTAAGGGGTCAACCTTAAAGGTGGATCATGCTGCAACTAGTCTTCCCATTAATTTTTAAATGTACAGTAAAATTGTGATGCAGGGTATTATAGCCCTTCAAGTAAGCATGTATGACAATAATCTTTCTCTTTTGCTTGTGTTTCAGTTCACCAGGGCTTGATTCGTGTTTGCTCCAAGCCCATCACAGTATCAGAGGTCTCTAAATGATACAAATAGAGCTTATAAGCCTTAATATCTTAACATGTCTGACATATTTGTAAATGTCCTCATGTCACTGCATCTGCTTGCTTCAATATACAATATGGTTAGAACTCATTCTAACTCATACAGTTTCTTCTTCGTTTCAGGATGAAAACATGGATGGAACATCCCACATCCGAACTGGCAAATGGAAGGTTCCTGCTAGTCGTGATTACCTTGAGTTATACAAGGGTCTCCTGGACTGTGACCGCTTAAAGGTTTGCTTTTAATTCTGCTATTCTACAGTGTATTATAACGGTTACTACTGCTATTGAAGACTAGATTGAGATTTACCTTAGGGTAATTACAAGACACACACACACGATAAATTAATTGCATGCAGAATAATTGTGAGTTTCGTATATTTTCCTAATGGAAAGCGTGTGTGCATACTATTCTCTTTTTTTTTTTTGTAATTTTTTTTCCCGGAAGGATTCTGGCTTTCTAGACGGAGCTTTTGAAAGCCAGAACTCTGCTCTGGTGTCTTTGAGCCGCCTGCTTTATGACGAGGTGATCAAGTCCGTCCTGCGCATCGTGGAGCAGTTGGACCTGTCTGTCCAGAAGGTTGTGACGTCGGAAGAGGTACAGTAGGGTCCCAGACATAGGGCGTCACTGGCCTACTGTTTGTGGCCAGTGCCACATCACTTAGATTGTGTAACGTGTCAGCCTGGTGTTGACAGACTAAAACGCACAAATGCGTGTTAGTCTGACCAAATGCCGCTTGATGCAACTGAATAGGCCTCCAACCAAAACAAGACGTGATTCATGAAAATGCCTCAGCAGCATTATGTCATCGTAACAAACCCGCCCAATATTAGATGCACTGTTATGGTTGGCCTACTCCCAGGCCAGGTAGATCTGGGCAGGTGGGTGTCCAGACGTGTCTGCCACAGTGAAAATGAAACATGAGCTCTCAGATTTACCTGGCCAAACGAAAATTGACTTTTCAGCTGCACGTTTAAGGTAAAGCTGTGATTATGAATTGAATGTGTCTCCAAGGACCAAGAGGACACAATTGGTGTTGTCCTGCCTTCATCTGACCCCACGGCCCATCTCCAGCCCAACAAGGTGAAGGACTTCACGGCTTTCATCAACCTGGTGGAGTTCTGCAGGTACAGTGTCATCAAACTGCTCCTCGACTGCCTATATACTGTTTATTAAGACACCAGAGCAATATTGGCACCCGTGCTTTAGAGCTGGGGTGTAAATGTGTGGTTATGGAGGCCCCCTTGCCTTGCAGAGCCGGTCTTTGCTTGCATTAAGTCTGGGACACAGCTCAGGCTAACTAACGTCAAGACCCCCTACGACAGGAGAGGTATTTTGATTGGCATGCACAAGGACCAACTACATACTGTATATCCTGATGACCAAGTTAGGTTAAATTTACAGGTAATGAGGAATTTGTGGGGAAACTTAACGACATGACTCTGGCTGTCTGCAGGTCTTATAAATCTGTTTATAATGTTAAATAAGTAGGTTACTGCTTACAATGTGTGGAAAAACAGAAATGAGTAAATAAAGCCCTGCACTGGCGTCGTACCATAATTACAGATAGACTTGTTCTGAGTGACAATGCTAACAGCCAATCAACTTCCTCGCTTCCAGAAAGTGCTGTCAAGCTTACAGGAATATACAGTACGTTTCAGATTTTAGTACATAGTTTAGTGCATAGTTGCTTATGTAAGAGGCTGAGACTAACCTGACAAGACCAGGTATCTGTGACTGTTGAAACAGATTCAAGAAGGTAGGCGCTTTAAAAAAAAAAAAACTTTGCATGTGATTGGAAGAACCTGTGAACCAGCAGTCTGTTGTCATCCACTCTTGCAGTAGAAAAGTCGGGGAGAAAAGTGGAAATAAACCCAACGATATATTGTATTATTATCTCTAGGCGTTTTCGACTTGTTTCCAGGTTGCCTGCGTCACACCTAAACCGCGCCGCTAGCTAAACCACGCCGCTGATTGGCAACACACGAGATTAACCGGCCTGAATCATCTCGCTTTCCAAGCTCTGTGAAACTGAACGCTTGTGAGAGCAAGGGCCTGAAAGCTCGTGAGATCAGGGGCCCTGTAACACAATTGCAAGGTGTATTTTGAATGTGACTCATGTGGTGCACTTTCACGTCTTCTCTTATTCACAGTGAGCTGTTGCTGAATAAACATGTGGAGTATTTCCAGTCTTGGGTTTACCAGTTAAGCCACGAACTCATCATGCACTCCATAAGAAACCCGCTGGTCAGCGGCTTTTACAAGCTGCTGTCCGTCGCCATGAGAATCGCTAAGAGAATCGACTACTTCCAGGTACCGTCTCTTTGGCAACACGTTTTATCTTCACCTCTGTAGGCCAAGTTTGAATGACATCAGAATGACCTGAGGGAGAAAAACATGGACACTTACGATCTTCTCTGTCCTTGTCTCGGGAACAGGGAACCGGTCCAAACAGCTCATTACCACCCCAGACTGACAGCGTGAGGACTGGCTGCTTTGCACTCTTCTCAAAATTCGGGAAAGAGGTACTGTTTATTTAATTTGGGTGACGACGCAAAGTTATTAATTGTAACTCTATTGTTAAACCCTCGACACACTCACCTCTGTCCTGAAGAGCGAGATGAGGAAATGAAGCCTGAGGGTTTAACAAAAATGTGATTGCCCTAGAACTAACAGCCAGAGAGGCTGTAGCTAGCTGACTGTGTGTGTGGGCGTGCGCGTGTCATGTCAGGTGTGTGTCAGGATGAAGCAGTACAAGGACGAGCTGCTGGCGTCCTGTCTGACGCTCGTCCTGTCGCTCCACCACCGCATGGTGGCCCTGGACATGAACGCCTACTGTCCTGCTCTGGAGGTGGGCCATCTACAATATCACTCTATGCCCCACCCCCCTTCCCCCAGCCCATCACAAACCTGGAACGATGTTCTGAAGTAGTGTCGATGCTTAAACACTGCATGTAGCAATTATTGTGCGTCTGTCCGTGTGTGTGTGTTTGTCCTCCTGTGTGTGTCCCTCGTGTGCGTGTGTGTGTGTGTTTGTGTGTGTATGTCCACAGACGGCCTTGAAGCTGGGTCTAAGCCACGTTCCTCTGGCCAACGCAGCGCTGGATGCTCTGGAGGCCTGGTCCTCTCTCATCGACATGGAGACCATGCAGCCCTGCTACGCCAAGGTGCTGCCCCTGCTGGACAGATACCTGAAGTCTCCCACCACCGAGGGTGAGCCATGAGTGTCCGTACAGTGAGGGGACAACAACCGTTCCTGCTTGATGTCCGGTTTTCAGACCAACTTATGATAAAATTACCTTTCGCCGCAATATATTTGATATTTAAGAGAAGATCATTAGAATTGTGGCTTTTTGGTGAAATTCAGTCGTGCAGTCATTTGTTATTTAAACAGTAACGGCACTCCTAAAATGGGCTGAATAATTGTACATAACTAAGATTAGACAGACCAATTTGTTAAATTAGCATTTTATTGATTGAAAATAACTGAATTGTTATGAATCATCCAAGGCCTTTTTTGACTTACCGAGAATGTATATTGGAACAGGTTTTTCCAATGTTAACGTTTATGTTAATGGGAGTTGCGGCTCTCAGGTCTTTGGCTACTTTTTAACATTGTTGTTAATGGTGCAGTGGGTGGAGTCATGCTCTCATACACTTTAGGAGCTGATAAATTTAATTGTGGCCTTTTTGGTGAAAATTACGCCCTGTCGCTTTTTGACTAGGTGTGCGCAATATTGATCAAATATTGTGCTATATTGTGATATTGATCATGAAAATTGCAATATCGATATTAAGTTTGATATTATTAAACGTAAGCCAAAACACAAATGTTATGGGAAAATGCATCAAAATATATTCATAACATATCAAAACAACTGACTATTTTCACTGACAGTCCTTTTGGACTGGTAACAGTAATTCCAAGCTACGGAGGAGGCTTTCTGTTTGGTCAGTGACGTTTTCTTGTCGATCTCTATTATGTCATACATCTTACTTTTCTGTCTAAATCAAACACAACCAAGACAAAAAGCCAACGAATGCATCTGTCCACAAAATACACTGAATATCGCACTTCCTGCAACATTTTTTATATGATATTGCGCAAAGTGATATTGCAATAACGATACTGAGTCGATATATTGTGCACCCTTATTTTTGACTCTTCTTTCAGAGAAGGACGACAGTGGTTGGGAGGCGGTTTCATCTTTGTCTTTACGCCGTGAGAAAGGCTACAGCCATTTAATGGCGAAGCTCTTGAAGAAATCCAACCAGCTCACCATGGTAACTTGTAAACTATGTTTTAATGGGGAGTTGAACACTATATTTATGTCGGGATGGGAAAGGTTAATTGTGTATTAACAATTAAAGCCATAGTCAGCTTTTTCAAGCTAATTTTAAGCTAAGACACTTTTTGTCAAATTAACCAAATATCAATTTTCGGCACTACAGAGGGATATTGTTTTGATTTGAGCTCAAAGTTGGCAAGCGTTCTGGAGAATGACTGACTGACCCCGCCTTTTAACTGATATTTGTATTTCGCTGCGTACAGGAAGAGGCTCCGGTTGTCATGGTGAGGCTTAGAGTAGTGAGGTTGTTGGGACACCTCGGAGGACAACTGAACAGAAACTTGGTGACAGGTAAAGACACACACAGTGTTTCTCACACACCTGTTTTCACATAAAGACATTTTTATTTACCTTTTTAGGATTTCTAATTGAGAAAACTCTGGGTTGGTAAAGGTGTAGTCAGATACATTGTATATTATTTTCATTTTTCATTCAGCCAATATCTACTCTGCTAGATGTCTGTTCGGTGTTTGCACTGAAACAATAATCAGGTGTTCCTACACAGCCCTGGCTTTATACAATGGAACACAAACAATGTGGTGTATATAGCACCACACAACACTATCCAAGCCTTGGCAATGTGTTTCCAATGTGGGAGGGCGTCGTTAGAATAATAGACTAATCTAAAAAGACGAGTACAATACATGGTGTTTGGTGGGTCTCTAAATAGATGAACACAACAAGAAGTCTCAGGTGTGTCATAATGTCACCTGTGTGGTGTCTCTCAGTGGTCTCAGCCGAGGAGACCATGAAGACGTACGTCGCCTGGGATTCCGAGCGGCGTCTCAGCTTCCCCGTGCCCTTCTCGGACATGAAGCCCGTGGTCTATCTGGATCCTTTCCTCCCACGCATCAGCGAGCTGGCTCTCTCCACCAGCGACCGGCAGACCAAGGTGTGTCTTCCAAAACATGGCGGGATGAAGTCTTGAGTCCAGTTGCTGTGTGTCGCCCAGTTAGATTAAACATTTTGTTCTCAAATTTAATAAACAAATAGTCATCTTCTTATCTTCAATCTTCAAATAATCATATTATTGTTAGTTTTTGATAGTTAATGGAAGATTCCTGCAGGTAAAACAGGTGATCGCTGCAGTGAACATGTTTTCTGGTGCCAAATAGCTGTAAAATGTCATGTTGAGCCATGAGTGTGCACGTACAGTAAAAGAGCAGTAGGGGGCAGTAGAGATTTAGCCAAAGATGGAATCTGAGGTACTAGTCTGGCAGAACCAGTCTTTCCTAGGGTAAAATCTGGAACACAGCACTTTAGCAAAAACTGTCAAGACTACTTGAGAGGTATTATTATTGACATGCACCACAACCAGCTACATAACTGTCTTAGCTTACATAACAACCAAGACAGACGTTAAACTGAGGAAAACGGTAAACTTAAAGGCACGTATTTGGCTGTTTACAAGTCTTGTAAATCTGTTAAATAAGCAGGCTTTGGTTACTGCTTAAAATAAATGGAAAGACTGATAAGAGTAAAGCATTGCACTAGATATACATGTGTATATATACAGACTTGTGATTGACAACAGTCACTCACAGTCAATGAAAATCTACTGCCCCAGCTGCTGTCGAGCTAAAAAGGGGTCTGTGTATCAGATGTTCAGCACAAGTTGTTTATGTGACGTAGTGCTGCTGATTGACGGAAGAGGCTGAGACTAGAGAGGCACTGGCAGCGAGTTGTGTCGCCTCACGACGAGCAAAACGAACACAAGCTACGAACATGCCAACGATTGCGTTCCGACGCAGGTGGCGGCGTGCGAGCTGCTCCACAGCCTGGTGGTCTACATGATCGGCAAGAGCGCCCAGATGGTGGAAGGGAAGGACAAGCAGCCGCCCATGTACAACCTGCACAAGAGGCTGTTTCCTGTGCTGCTGCGTCTGGCCTGTGATGTGGACCAGGTAGGTAGTGATAGTAATAAATTTCTATCATAAAAACATGGACCAGTCGTTGTTGGATAGCGTTGACTCAGGAAAGCAGGCTTTAATAATACAGTGGTGCAGCAACAAGGGAGAAACGTGGTTTGACAAGTGAAAGGTCCACCAACACAGTTCTGAGGTAACAAAGGCATGTTTTGCAACTTTATACAGCATAGAACAATGGGGAAACAGTCATGGCCACCCCCATAGGTAAATGTTAATTTGGTTGTGTCCAGTGTGGGTGCAGACTTTAGCTGCTTGACCTGCAGACACAGCTGGGTATCAGGGAATACAATGACAGTCATATCCTGCCATCCAGTCTGTAGCTGGGAGAGGTTGAAATGGGCCATACATGTAAATTAAGCACTGTCTGTATTGTGGCAAATGGTACATTTAGTCATGAGTTGAAAAGAGCACAGGAAATACAGCTGAAATGGTAAATTAAGTAGGACATGTCTGCCAAAATGCAATAACCATAATTATTAGTTGATTAATCAAATCACATTCCTTCAGTAGTTGCACAGATGTTTGAACTAAAAGGACCCTACCATTGTAAGACAAGTGTGTCTTGTGTCGTCCAATGGGACCTGGAAGGGCTGTCCTAATTTGTATAATCTGTTTTAGATGCCATGTAACTAAAATGGTGACAAGCGAGCCATTCAGATTTGGTCCCAGGTGTGACATCACTCCTGGATTGTAAACAATCGTCTCTTACATATCCTGCCACTCCCACCTCATATAGCCAATCTGGTGTGGACGTGTTTAAAAACAAATTATAAATAAATAAAATAAAAACACCAACAGAACAGAATTTGTATATTTTATAGTGAGAATCTGTCCAAAACTATTGTGGAATCATATGGGATCCTTTTACATATTGCCCGTTCATGAAAGCCTTTCTATATACAGTTCTGATATATAATTTCTAAGCAGGTGTTTAGACCAAGGTTAGTCCACCAGAGAGGATCGATAACAAACTAATTGGAGAATTTATGCCATCATTGCCCTATTGTCTTACAAGTGTCGTGCTCAAGGCTCTGCCAAATAGGACTCAACGGTTCTAGACTGTGGCCTTTAAATAAGCTAGTCTTAAGCAGCTCTTTGTTGCCAGGTAACGAGGCAGCTGTTTGAGCCTCTGGTGATGCAGCTGATACACTGGTTCACCAACAACAAGAAGTTTGAGAGCCAAGACACTGTAGCTGTACTGGAGGCCATCCTGGTAGGAGCACCATTTTGTAACTGCCTTTTTTTCCCCACAGTAGATTTACTTACTTTTCATTCTGTGAACTTGCCTTACTTACTTTTTCTTTGTTGGCTGCATTTAAAATGGTTAGTCCAGTATTATACTTTAGATGGATAAAAAAAAAAAAAAAACGTTTCTTTAAGTGTGAGACAACAACTAGATTAAGACTGAACTTTAGGAACAGAGGACGTTACATTTTGAATCAACCCAAGTTACATTTAGTGTTTTAAACCAGTGTACCCCTTCAGGACGGCCTGATCGACCCCCTGGACAGCACGCTGCGCGACTTCTGCGGCCTCTGCATGGAGGAGTTCGTCAAGTGGTCCATCAAACAAACCACCCCTCAGCAGCAGGCCAAGAGCCCCGCCAACATGAAGTCCATGTTCAAGCGCATCTACAGCCTGGCTCTCCACCCCAATGGCTTTAAAAGGCTTGGGGCTGCCTTGGGGTTCAACAGCATCTACAGACAATTCAGGCTAGAGACGCCTTCTCTCATTAGTGCTAAAACAAGTGCAAACTGTCACATTTTATTATATTATTATACCTTTAACCAGGAAAGATTTATTGAGATTAAAAATCTCATTTCCAGAAGCGTTTTGGCCAAGACAGCAGCCACCAACACAGTTTCAAACATAAAAACACAACATTTACAATGAGCGTATTGATAAATAATATGGTTGGAAACATACACTGGAATGTTATATTTATATATGTGTGTTTTTTCTGTTTTTAGGGAAGAAAATGCCTTGGTAGAACAGTTTGTGTTTGAAGTGCTGGTCATATTTGTTGAAAGTCTGGCTCTTGCACATTCTGATGAGAGATCCATAGGTAATATTTTTTATTTATTTATTTTATCCAGATATGTTACATTGACTTGCAGTTTTTATATATTTTAAAATGTACATATTTTTTCTTGTACATTTAAATGGAAATGGCAATACTGACAATAAAATTGTAGAAAACCTTCTGCAAAACGATTCAAAGTGAAAGTGTTATAAGGTCAAATTTCATCTTTATTTAGGAATAATAATCACATTAATCCGATTGAGGTAGGTTTCTTGTTTAAGAATGACATTCTCTGCCGATTGATGGAGATTTCTAGAAATATATTAGTCACTGCAGATTGAGGGCTCAGGACCAATCAAATTGCTCCGTGTTGCAGCTCTCATGCATGTCTGCTTGTTATCACACGCTCAGGCACCTTGCAGCAGTGTGGCAGTGCTATTGATCACCTGAAGAGGATCATTAAACGCAAAGCTCCCGGCCTCAACCAGCACAATGCAAAGAGGCGTATTCCAAGGTTGGTTCATAACTATCCGCATAATCCTACAGTACTATAATGCCTTAGTCCGCTATGTATACAGCCTAACATGCATGTACTCATGCTGAGTAAGGCTGCTCGATTATGGAAAAAATGATAATCCTGATTATTTATTTTTTTTGGTCTATTGAAATCACGATTATTTAACACGATTAGTCATTGAAAGAAAGATGTTGCATTTAATGCACCTACAAAACAGTGAAATAAATGAACAGTGAAAACATCTTCAACTGTGAAATGTCCCTTAATTAATACTTTTCACGTTGATCTTTCACCCTGCGAGGGGCAAAACATGAAAGTGAGCGTGCGTCTCTTATTCAGAACACGAGACAAAATTAAGTTTACCTACAAAACGTAATGTGCAAAATAATTGATTGGGAACACATGCCCTAGCCAATGCACTAGTAACACTAGTATGTACTATATGATGCACTAGTAACACTAGTATGTACTATATTATGCACTAGTAACACTACTATACTATATTATGCATCCTCTCCTCCTTCAAGGGGCTTTGCCCCCAATGAGAAGGTGTGCCTGTCGCACCTGGTCCTGTGGCTCCTGGAGCAGTGTGGGCGACCGCACACTGAGTGTCGTCACAAGTGCATGGAGCTCTTCTACGAGTTCATTCCCCTGCTTCCAGGTGAGCGCTCAAGTTGCTCCTTCCGTGCTCGCGCACTTTAGCAACACCGTAAGGCTAGGTGCGCACGGAAACTATCGAATCGGCCATATTTTAATTATCGGAATCGCATCGGAGAATGAAATTCTGGCCGGTAAGAATTAAGCAGTGCTTTAACATGCGTAGCTCGTAGAGTGTATGGTCTGTCCACTATATACTGTCAATGGTGTAGCTGACGGTAGGTAAGAAAAGCGCTACATAAACACAGTGCGTTTGCCGTTGATTTTCCATCCAGGCCAGAAGTCCCCGTCCCAGTGGTTGGAGGGGCTGCTTAAGGAACGGGGAATGGACTTCCTGGTGTCCCAGTTCGAGGGTGGCGGCCTGCTGTCCCAGCCCACCCTCCGAGACCTGTCGGGCCCCTTCAGCGTCCGCGCCGCGCTGCAGTGGATGGACCTTCTGCTGGCCAGCCTGGACTGCTACAACACCTTCATCAGCCTGCACATCATCAAGCCTCACCATATGATCAGTAAGGCCTGCACATCATCAAGCCTCACCATATGGTCAGTAAGGCCTGAACCCTACCAAGCCTAACGATATGATCAGTAAGGCCTGAACATCACCAAGCCTAACGATATGATCAGTAAGGCCTGAACATCACCAAGCCTCACAATATGATCAGTAAAGGCCTGCACACTACCAAGCCTCACGATATGATCAGTAAGGCCTGAACATTACCAAGCCTAACAATATGATCAGTAAGGCCTGAACATCACCAAGCCTAACGATATTATCAGAACAACTTTCCCAACATTCGGGTGGCCATCCTTCCTTCCTAGCGAGGTCAAAAGGAGGCTTGTTGGACATCAGCACGAATCGTATAGAATAGGACACGAGTCAGAACCGTAAATGTGTTTTTAATTTGACACGAGGAGCAAACAAATGATACTGGTATCTACTGTATATTGTGACCAGTAATGCTCTCTGTAGAGGCCCTATCAAACGTCAGGCTACTGCTGGTTGTAACACAAATTGCCCCTCGTGGGTAATGAAGATGACCTTGACCTTGACAGCCTCACCGACAGCCCCCATGTGTTCGGTTCCCAAGGTGCCCGGGAGCAGTCCAGCTTCCTGAGAGCCGTGAGGTTCTTCTTGACGGAGCTGTCGACCAGTGAGCTGGCGGCGGCGGAGAGCTGCTTCACCCTGGGCGTGGGGGGGTCCCACTTCAGCCCCAGGGAGGTGGAGCAGTACAACTACAGCAAGTGCACCATCATCGTCCGCTTGCTGGAGTTCACCACCATGATCCTGGTCAAATGTGACAAAGAGTTCTGGAAGGTGCCGTTTCAAGCGCAGACACTTCCTCTTATTTTGACCTTACATTATGGTATTTGCTGTATCATGTGCTATCTTGTTGGTAATATACTGCATCTTATTCCATTTTGTATTATTGTTTATAATTTAATTTGTCCATTTTATTCTTAGTTTTTCTTTCTTCAATCTTAAAGCACTTTGAGATGCAACCTCTGTATGAAATATGCTATATAGGCTACAGTAAATGAAGTGTAGTAGTATTATTATTATTATTATTATTATTATGCATTTTGCCTCACTGTTTTATGTCTGTCTGTCCAGCTCCTGGAGGAAGACGTCTTCTGCGGCGTGTTTTTTGATCTGACGGCGCTGGCGGTGTGCCAGCCGTCGTTTGTGGGTTTCAACACGGCGGACGTGGAGGTGATAAAGCACCTTCCGGAGGTGTGCGTGCCTCTGCTGAAGGCCCTGGTTCAGTCGCCGTATCGCGCCCGTTTGGAAAACAGCCTGCGGGCCAGAATCACCCAGAAATGGTATGATGACCTGCTATTCTTTCTCTCCGGTTCCTCGGAGAATCCGGTTCCTGGAAAAATTTAGTAAACCTCGAAAACGGACCCTTCAAATCCCATTATTATCGTGATGTGCATATTTGTTTTGTTCTATTAGCATATTACTACTGGCTTTCTTATGCATTTAGGTTTTATTTATTCAAATGCTAAGTAAGTGTTTTGCTATTACTTCCGACAGTTGGCTCACCTGTAGAAAAATGCTAATTGCAGATACTCTAAGATTGTGTAAAGATTGTGGGCTGGTTTCACAGACATGGGTTAAGCCTAGTCCTAGTCTAAGAACTTTCTTCAATGGAGATAGATTTTTCCATGAAACCGGCCATGTGTCATGTGACTGTGACTTAACTCATGAACCAAAACACCAAGCTGTCGTTAGTAAAGGTTATACACGGACAGATTTCCTGTGGCAAATAAGAATGTGGGGAGGAGGGGTGATGTGTTCTGGTGGAGGCATGCGTTGTAACGCTTTAGCTCTCCGTTACGTCTCCAGTGTAGAAGACCTGTGTTCTGTGGACCTCTACGACGCCAGCGATCTGGCCAGCCACGACCAAATGGAGATGATTCTGTCCGCCAGCAAACAGATGCATAAAGCGGACCTCCTCAGCGCAGTTCTGCAGAGTCAGGTACTGTAGTCACGGTGAGAATGCCACCCAACATAAACTGCTACACCAAAGAGGTAGGTAAGAGAAGACGGACCCCTTAAACCACGCAAGATGGTTACCAGGCGTTTTGGGCGTGTATCCTGCGTTCCTTTGGAGCGTAGTTTGTGCCGTCCTCATAAATGAACGCTACGCATGATGCAATACAGCACATGAAATCTATATGATGTGTCCATGCCACATTTTCACATGTAAAAATTTGAAGGTAGTCAAGGAAAATATTCTGATTTCGACCAGGGATGATTCGGCCCTGATCTGCCCCCTGCTGGATATATTTTAAATCCTCCATGCACACGCAAGGTACGCAGGAAAGAATATGAAAAATTCCTTTTGATACGCAGCTGCTTGTGTACGTGTTGCACAAAAGTAAGTATATCGGGCCTTTAGGGAATCCTCAGTAGATCCATTTTGAAATAAAGATGGAGGCTGCAGTTTTGGTCATATCGCATATGTCCTGTTTATATATTCGAGCATTAAAAGGTTTTACTGTACACTAGCTTTCACACTTTCTTTCCTTGTGACCATTGTGTATTTATGGCTCTGTCCCCATTCATTTAGATAGGGACCTGATCTAGTCTGAAATAACTGACCAGAAGCGTTAACAAGATGGCTGCCGAGTGGCTAGACTTGCCTACAGAAGACTGCTACTGCTCACCATGTGTCCCGATGCAGTGCTTTTGTTTACAACTCACTTTCCACAGGACGAAGCCAACCCCCAGTCTCTCGGCTCCATGCTCCTCATGACGGTGTACAAGGGCATCGCACCGGGCCAGGACCGCAAGGCGCTCCCCTCCCTGGACGTCAACAGCAGGAGGCTGGCCGACGGCCTGCTACAATTGGCCTTTTCCCTCAGCCAACAGGTTAGCACCAGCTAGCTAGTGTAGCCGGGGTTTGTTTGTCTCCACACGGAAATCAAACCCCGCTCTCCCGTGTAGAGAGCAAACGCTCTACAAGGCAGGCCAAAATCTATGGGCTTCTTTTGAGAGCGAGGATTATGTAACTTTTTACTGCACAGCGCCACCAGCTGGCCACCGTTACACCAGCTCAGTCTGTCTGTTGAGTTAGCTCTACGACACTGAGGGATGCAGGTTAGCGCTAGCTAGCCCTCTGTCAAGCTATGTGAGTTAACTCTGAGACACTGAGTGACGCATGTTTGCGCTAGCTAACCTAAAGCCTAAAGATTTTTTTTGTTTACTAATAAAGAAAATGGTGACTGTATGTATCTACAGAAGGGCTGTTCAACCCTGGTCCTGGGTAGCCGCTGCCCTGCATGCTTTAGATGTCTCCCTGCTCCAACACACCTGATTCAAATGAATGGCGCGTCAGAAGCCTGATAATGACCCATTCATTAGAATCAGGTGTGTTGTATTAGATGCCCTCCAGGACCAGAGTTGAATAGCCCTGGTCTATAGTGTGGGTCTGATAGCATACGCTTTTATCAAAAGTGACTTACAGAGGGTCCAGTATTAAAGAGCAGGTAGCAAAGAAACATGCTCAAGGATGCTTACAGGTAGGCTGGGGATGTTGGGAATCAAACCCTGCGCCCTTTCAGCTGAGGGAAGAACACTCGCACCACCCAGACACAAACGCCTCAAACACTACTAACCGCCACTGTCCAAGCGTCTGAAACTCAGAACGCCCGTTGAGCTTACACAGCCGCCATCTTCATTTCTCGCTGCTCATCGGCTCCTCGTTGGCTCCGCAGAGCGAGCAGCTGGTGGAGCTTCTGCTTAACACCATCACGCTGTCGGTGCCGCTGTCCGGCAGACGTGGGCACAACTTCCTCACCTTCTCCCACGGCGAGTACTTCTACAGCCTCTTCCAGATGACCGTCAACGCCGAGCTGCTCAAACATCTGGACGCCACAGTGCCGCGCCTCATGAGGGCCGCCGCATTCAACCCCAGCATTGTAGGGTGTCAACACTGTTTATTTACATAGTTAACCCCCAGCATGGTAGGGTGTCAACACTGCTTATTTACATATTACCCCAGCTGTTTATTTACATATTACCCTAGCATGGTAGGTGTCAACACTGTTTATTCACATATTACCCCAGCATGGTAGGGTGTCAACACTACTTATTTACATATTACCCCAGTTGTTTATTTACATAGTTAACCCCCAGCATGGTAGGGTGTCAACACTGCTTATTTACATATTACCCCAGCTGTTTATT
>JAODUH010078368.1:21030-36936 GCA_027564835.1 Typhlichthys subterraneus
GCCACTAGGGGGCTCCTGTCTAGAGGAGAAGTTTAGTGAACATGTGCAGTACGTGTAATGGCCATATTAAGCCACTATTTGAGTTGTGATCGTGTGCCATGCATGTGTGTCTGTCCCTATTCCCCCCCCCCCCCAGGTCCAGCCCGGAGCGGCAGCTACAGCTGCTGGGCGTGGTGTACGGGGTGGTCCGGCAGGGCGACGTGCCCCTGGCCTCCATGCTCCAGGCACTGACGGAGAGGGCGCTGCTTCCCCTGGCCACCCACTGCACCCCCAAGGCCCTGGCCGACTTCTTTGTAGCCAATGTCACGGACGTGATGGCGCTGCTGCTCGCCCGTTTCACCAAGGTGCGCTTTTTCGTTCTCGGAAAAAAGCAAATGGCAGTTAGTCTATCGACTGACATGGCGGTTAGTTGGCGGTTATTGTGCCACCTGCTGGCTGCTTTGGACAGTAGCGCTTTATTTTCAACCATAGACTGTATATATAAATGGACAAACCCTCTGTGATGTCACCCATAGCCTTTCTCAAGATAATTGTAGTCTATGGGGATTGACTCCCTTTTGCAGCCAGCCTCAGGTGGTCATTCGATGAACTGCAGGGTTTGGCACTTCCGCATTGTATTCATTTCTCAACACTGGAGGTTCCCGCTTGGTTTCAACGGAAGCATTTGTCCAGATGCCTGATGTTCGGCTCAATAATTGTCGAGTTCTCAAATATAAAAGCTCCTTCTCTAGTGGAGTGCTTATACAAAGTTAAAGGTACAGTCAGTGATTCTGGAGAAAGCGTGTGGATATCTGAACTTCATCAAAACAGAAACACCTCTCCCTTCAATGCCATAGGCTTATCCCTCAGAAGCCACACCCCCTTCAATTCCATGGGCTGCTCCCTTAGAAACCACGCCCCCTTCAATGCCATAGGCTGCTCCCGCAGAAGCTCCGGCCCCCCCACATTAGAGAAACATTGCCAAGGCTGCGATAGTGTTGTGTGGTGCAACCTGCACCACTTTGTGTTCTCATTTACATAGACAGGGCTGTGTAGAAACACCAGATTATTTGCATGCAGGCATGCAGAACGGCCGGCTAGGGGACCGCGAAGAGATTTCAATTCACTGAATTTGACAGTTGGTGTATTAGCTTACAATTGCTGACTATGCATTTTTAAACCAGGGATAATAGCATATGTATTCACCAGTCTTATTGCAAGGAAGGAAATCCTACAGAAGCACCTCTAATGATTTGGAGTCTGCTACATGCAAAGCCTTTATTGGTGCAGAGAACAGACTGCTTCTCTGACTCCGTTTCCAGACCAGCGACACTGCATTTGAGGCCCAGCTGCTGAGGAAGAACGGCTGCGTCAAGCTAATGGAGCTGCTCTACTCCCGGCTTCCAAAAGAAGAGGTGTATTCCAAAGAGTCCCGCATCAACCAGGCCTACTGCCACTCAGACCGCACGGAGGGCAACGAGTTGTCCAAGACCTTGATCAAGTAGGACGTGTTTTATGTTGGAAAGCTTGTTGTTTAACTACAGGCTGTGGTCCCCTGTTCAAGTAAGATGTGGGGGGAAGGTTAATGTCTTTAACTTCATTATGGTTCATTTTGACAGATTTGACGTAGTCTGCAAAAGCTTCAGTCAGGTTATTTAGGTATACATGAATAGCTTAAACCTAAACTTTACAAGGTGTATGATTTACTTAAACATCAAAATCTCAAATTGTAATTTTAAGTTTGTGTGTGTGTTTCTGCACATTTTTGCATGGGTTTGATTAGCATGTTGGACTGTCTGTAACATAAATGTTAGGTTTTGCTTTGCATTTTATAAATGTCTTCACTTGCCCAGAGACTGCAGATGGAAATGAGCTATACACTAAATCTGGTAACAGGCCGTTTCTTCTTTTGGGGTTAATGTGTCATGTACATTGTCCTAAACAATACTAAAACTAGCATGGCTTTGCTGTTTGCCGCCAGGTCGAGCTTTGAGGCAGCGCTTGCTTGTTGTTGTGCGTGCATCATTTGTTTTGGTCTGATGTGCTTTAGAGTGACATCTAGTGGCAGAAAAGCCACACAGATACACTTTAACTGACCACTAGCATCTCAGAGGCTTAGCCGTTTGCCAGAGGAGCGTTCAGAATTGGCCAACAGTAGTTAACGTTCGTGGCGAACATGTTTGCGTTGAACATTTAGTGTGTAAACATTGCAAACATATTAGATTTAAACTGTCACAGATTATATTTTCTCAAACCGTTTGCTTCTGTTCGCAAAAACGTTCGGGGCGAACGTGGAGCAAACGGAAAACTGTTTACGCACCCCAGGTCGTGCTTCGAGGCCTTCACGGAGATCATGACCGGGGAGAGCCAGCTGCTGGAGGTGCGCAGGCAGTATCACTGTGCGGCGTACAACTGTGCCATGGCCGTCATCGGCTGCAGTTTCAACGAGACCAAGTTCTACCAGGGCTTCCTCTTCAGCGAGAAGCCAGAGAAGGTGCTCCTGGTTCTTTCATTACATGAATATCACTTGTTCTGCCATAGCCTTGGTTGTTAAGTTGACCTTATATTTATTTATTTCGTGGACTTCATATTAAATATAGCACATGAAATATTACAGTAAGGTTGCAGTGTATTTTTGCATTGATTTTGTGTATGTCACAGTAGTATAGCAAATGTAGAATCATCTTTGTCCATTCATCTTATTGTTATAGAATCAATTCATTCTGGAGAATCTGATTGATATTAAAAAGACCTACAACTTCCCCATTGAAATTGAGGTATGTTGTTGGACTGTACACCTGTTTAATTATGCCATATGATTTTGAAGCTATTATAATATACACTTTTTCTTTAAAACATTTTATGTTTATATGTATGAAACTAGGTTCCGCTTGAGAGGAAGAAAAAATATTTCATGATACGGAAAGAAGCAAATGAAGAGAATGGAGGTTATAATAATAATAATAATAATACATTTTATTTGTAACGCACTTTACATTAGAAGAAATCCCAAAGTGCTAAATTCTATTTAAATTATATTTAGTGCTCTTGTGGGCTTGAGTCAAATTTGTGTTTTTGGAGTAGATATTTTGGTAATGAGGTATCTGCTAAATATTTCAGTTACTCCTTTTACTGTAACGTCACTATAGTACTGTCGTCACAAATGTGATATATAAATATATGCATAGTTACAATAGAATCAGGCCTATAGTTGTGCCATTAAGTCACTCTCATTCAGACCGACAGCGTAAACTCTGACACAGCTCCATCTACTGACCAAGTGTGTGTGGTGTTCTCTCCAGAGGCACCAGTCTATCTGTCTTCCCAGTCATACATGGCTGACAGCAGCCTTAGCGAAGAGATGAGCCAGTTTGACTTCTCCACTGGAGTCCAGAGCTTCTCCTTCAGCTCCCAGAATCCTCAGGGGCATAGCCGCGCTGTCGTAAAACGAGTAAGCAGCGCTATTAACACTAACTAAAATGTTATTACGTAAATGAGCCTGGATTTAGCCATTGGTTTGGTTTTCCCCTTACATATTGTATGCAGCAATACTGTACCATAGGAATCACTGGTTGTGATGGTGATTTACCACTGCTTGTTGGCTTTAGGAGGTGGAGGAGGCTATTCCCTCTCAGAATGCTTCTGTGGACCTAGAAATGGACGAGCTAAACCAGCACGAGTGCATGGCGGCCATGACGGCGCTTATTGGACACATGCAAAAGAACAACATCACTCCCAAAATAGAGCAGGTCTCCTTCGTAAAAATACTAATGATATAATAATGTTTCTACTACCAGTACCTCAACCATAAACATTACAATGCTGTTTGTGTGTGTGTGTTCTGTCTTTATGGTAGATCTTGCCCACCTTTTCATCATTTTGTTGTGATGATTGTTAAATGATTGTTTATTTTGACCTTAATAACGCTGTAGCTCTGTTTGGTGGCTGGTTTTTGTTGCTCAGGGAAAGACACCCAGTGAATTGCCGGCATGGATGAAGTTCCTGCATGGGAAACTGAACAATCCCTCCACGGCTCTGAATATTAAACTCTTCGTCGCAAAGCTGATCATCAACACAGAGGAGGTCAAGCTTTTTTTCCCCAGCCCTCATCTTGGTCTATAATGCAGCTCTTGTCTAATGTTCAGATTGGCATTAGATACATATTTCTGTGCACACAATCTTTATTTTTTTCATTTATTTTAATTAATTTTTTTTTTTGCCGGGCAGGTTTTCAGGCCGTACGCCAAGCACTGGATTGGGCCTCTCCTCCAGCTAGTTGTGTCGGGGAATAACGGTGGAGAAGGGATCCATTTCATGGTGGTGGATGTTGTGGTTACGGTGCTGTCTTGGACCAGTGTGGCCAGCCCCAAGGTGCTCAACAGTTCTCCTGTCTTAAGAGCAGAGAACTACTGTATACTTATATAAGAATGGTTAAGAGCCATCACATCATAGTCTAGGATGATTTTGAAGGCTTTAGGCATTCCTGTGTATCGCCTGTAATTAATGATAATTACTCTGACCTTCCTATCTGTTGAACAGGCATTCTTATGGATAAGAATGAAGAATGCGTAAAAATGTATCTATAAAAGGCGGTTTCGCCAGTATTTAACAACACGTATGTTTATATTATATGCATGTGTTACAGCATGCAATATTGACAGACCCGCATACATATTGTACTATTACATGTGGTGTAATACTTAGATTATGTGTTAAATTCCACTAACCGACACTACCTGAGGACTGTGGCAGGCAGGCAACCGAGTGTGTTTGTGTGTCTGTGTGTGTGTGTGCGTGCTCTTTCAGGGCAACACCAGGGACGAGGTCCTGGCCAACCGCCTGCTGGAGTTCCTGATGAAGCACAGCTTCCACACCAAGAGGGCCGTGTTCCGCCACAACCTGGAGATCCTGCGCACGCTGGTGGAGTGTTGGAAGGACTGTCTGCACATCCCTTACAGGTGTCTCAATCAACACCACTGTTTCCACTTGGGTAGTGCATATTATATTATCATAGATTTTTATATTGGATAGTGCAGATTAGATTAGCGTGGGTAGTGTTTACTATCCTGGGTAGGGTAGATTATAGTATCCTAGATTAGATCAGCCTGGGTAGTGTATATTAGATTATCCTAGATTTTGATTTTGGGTAGTGCAGATTAGATTAGCCTGGGTAGGGTATAGTATTTTGGGTAGTGTAGATTAGTCTGGGTAGTGTAGATTAGCCTTACTCTGTCTGACTATTGCTCACTGTTTGCAAATTAAGTTTATTGCACACTATGTTTTATATCTAGTTTCTATATGATTATAGTTTAGCAACTAGATATGCACCGATGTATCGGCCGTACATCAGTATCAGTTGTTATTCACCTGACTGCAGTCGATCTATCAGCAAAGACAATTACATCCACCAATGGCAGTGGCCGATGTTTATCTGTCGTCGCATCATTTTTGAGCTATCTCTACTGGAATTATGATACCATCTATACCAGCCACTGGCTGGACAGGCAGGGTGTTAGAGGGTAACGGGTGCCATGGTTTGTTTTCAAATAAAAGTGAACTTTGGGTCTGGTTATATCAGGCAAATACCCTGGCAGAAACCAACCCAGTCTTTATGATTTCTCTTCAGGGTGATATACGAGCGCTTCTGTGGCAGCGACCCAAACAGCAAGGACAACTCTGTGGGCCTTCAGCTGTTGGGAATAGTTCTGGCTAACAACCTGCCTGCGTATGACGCCTCATGTGGAATCGAATATGACAGGTAAAACCATAACGCTTAATGCAGTGAAATGACTGCTTGCTGCCTGACGTGTAGTGGGTTTATGCAGATAAAGTTTACCTAGACAATAGCATCTGTATAATTGGCATTTAATTTGCTTTTGCTGCTTTTTCTTCTAAAGATACATCCAGTCTCTTGCCAACAACCTGTCCTTCACACGGTATAAAGACGTCTACTCCGCTGCGGCCGAGGTTATTGGTCTTACCCTGAAGAATATGACGGAAAAGGATGATGTAAGACGGCAGATTATTAATAACTGTTTATTTTCTTTCATGGGTTTAATGGCCGCACACTCAAGCACCTAATTGAATGTTAGATACCGATATGTCTTTTAGAAGTAGCATACCTGGAATCATACACATTGCGTACATTCTCCATCTATAATTGTTTAGTCTCTGTGTTCTCCAGCATCCCCAGGCTCTTCTAACACTCACTGCCACTAAGATATCAGAGCTGAAGAAGAGAGACATGGATGACAAGTTCATTATTTGCCTGAGCAAAGTGTCCAAGCACTTCCCTCCTTTCATGGACCGGTGAGGTTTTACTTCATTCTTTGATGGAATAAATATGTGTCTTCTTCTGCCTGGCAGTGCAACAGGCCCTTAGTCAGTTATCATATCATAGACAAACTAACTAACTTTACATTTAGTTTACATTATTAACTGCAACATGTCTTTAAGCCACATACAACCACCCAACGATGTAATGCTGCATCTTTTCAACTAGATGGAACCATAAATAGATCTGCAGTGCATATCACATAACGATAGATACTAATCAGTAAGAAGTACACTGGGGGTGTCATGAGCTTGTCCAAACCAGTACTGTTCATGGTACCCATAGAGCCAGTGTAAGAACTTTTTTGTCTTTTCAGGTTTGTCAACCCAGTGTTCTTCCTGTTGCCAAAGTTACACGGCATCCTCAAGACCCACTGCTTGGAGTGTGTTCTGAGCCGTGCGGACGTCATCCCAGATATCTTTCTGCAGCTGAAGACCAAAGGCTTGGTGCAGATGCTCGCCCATAGGTTAGCCCATAATATATACAGTACTATATCCCTCCTTATTCAATTTACCCCCCTTCATTGCATTGAGCGACAGGGAGGTAGAGTTCCTAAAACAAAATGGCAGGGTTAGTTACGTTACATTAGGATTCAGTAACTTTATTTCAACTGTGTTAACTCCTTTGTAAAGGTACGCTGCTTTGATTTGTTTTGTTTTTCATCTTTGGCAGTGACCAACTGTCATTCCTTACAAAACTTTCCTAGGCTTGTACACTATTGGGCAGAAATATGGGGCTCTGTGGAGCGCTACAATGCAATTGAGAAGTGTACCTGCTAATAAAAGACCTGCCTTTGTGTGGTGTAGCTTAGCCTAAATTGTATGTTGTGTTAATAGTGTGGTATGGTTAAGCACTTCCTGCATCCGAATATTTTGTGTACTTGTACTAGTATTTGTGTACTAACAATATGTACTAACAGTGTAGTAATGGTGTACTAATTTGCACACTACTATGTACTAATTTATGTTCTAATAATATACTAATGATGTACTAATAGTGTGCTAATGGTGTCACTGTTGCAATGCCCTCAGGGACGAGGCCAGGCAGCGGGTGTGTCTGGACATCCTCCATAAGATCCTGGCCCT
Source organism: Typhlichthys subterraneus (assembly GCA_027564835.1). Lineage (NCBI taxonomy): Eukaryota > Metazoa > Chordata > Actinopteri > Percopsiformes > Amblyopsidae > Typhlichthys > Typhlichthys subterraneus. Next base: position 28,429 of record JAODUH010078368.1, read on the forward strand.
GCTGACCCCAAGTCAGCTGCAGGAGATGCTGGGGGCCGTGACGGCCTTCACCTCCCACCCGTCCCCGGTGTGCCGGGAGCGGATGTACGACATTCTCATGTGGATCCAGGACAACTACAGGTCAGCCCCCCGAGAGGCCCCGAGAGGCCCCGATCAGCCATAATTGGCCCCGATCAGCCCCAATCGACACCAAAAGGCCCTGATCAGCCCCGATCGAGCCACAGCCTTTTTGAGCGTCCACTTTATATTGCGTGTGGGACAGACTTTGCTGTTAATTTAGTTATGTCATAGGACATCAAAATCCCTGATTCCCATCACGTAGGCAGGTCTTGTCGTAGTTAGCCGGCGCTTTGTTGCACTTTACGTGCCAGTAAAAGGCTGGCTCTGCCAGACTGACTTGAAGCCTTCTGTTGTAGTGACGCGGAGAGCATGAGTGACAGCACGTCTGTGGAGGTCTTGAACGCAGCAAAGGATGCGCTCCTGCAGGGCCTCATGGACGACAACCAAGGCCTACAGTAAGCGCTGTCGTCATGCCGATATGAGGGTGTTGATTCTTCCTGTTTGTTTTCACTCAAACTCTTTCATCAGAAGATTAGGTCAAATTTGGGGTGCTGTAAAAAAAAGCAAATAATTGTAAATAAATATAAATATTTTGACTCAAGTGTTGTGACATATACAGTATAGGAACTGTACAGTACTGTGTGTGTAAAGCCATGTCCAGTAGTCAGGGAAGGGAACTGTACAGTACTGTGTGTGTAAAGTGATGTCCAGTAGTCAGGGAAGGGAACTGTACAGTAATGTGTGTGTAAAGCCATGTCCAGTAGTCAGGGAAGGGAACTGTACAGTACTGTGTGTGTAAAGTGATGTCCAGTAGTCAGGGAAGGGAACTGTACAGTACTGTGTGTGTAAAGTGATGTTCAGTAGTCAGGGAAGGGATCTGTACAGTACTGTGTGTGTAAAGTGATGTCCAGTAGTCATGGAAGGGATCTGTACAGTACTGTGTGTGTAAAGTGATGTCCAGTAGTCGGGGGAGGGAACTGACGTCCCGTGTCTCTGCTTCCTGTGGCTCAGGCTGTACGTGCGTAACTTCTGGAGCCAGGAGAAGCGTCTGCCCGCGGCCACGCTGGAGCGCATGCTGAGGGTGCTCGGCTCCCTGTACTCTTGCCAGATAGAGAGGTGTTTCCTCAGCCTGGCCACAGACCTGCTGCTGGAGATGACCAGCAAGAGCCCCGACTTCACGCGCAACATGTTCGACTATCCGCTGTCAGAGTGCACCTTCCAGGTCCGTCTGACTGAGGAAGTGACTCAGTGACCAAAGATTAACAGACAGATGATGAGCATAGACATGCATACTAACTAACTAACTAACTAACTCCCAGAGGGGAAATTGTAGTGTTCTCCATACATGGGGAGTACATATAGGGCAGTGAAACAGTGAAGGTTCCTTGTAGAGACATGTAGCCAATATTTGGTTCTTTGTACAGAGATGCACACAGTTCATATAGAGTTTATCTGTACAAAGTTCATAGTGTAAGACTGAGGTCTTCAAAGTTTTTCATGCCAAGGACCCCTTGGCTGAGAGAAACACAGCACAGTGGCCCCTCTATAACATAAATAATAATGTAATAAATAATAATAAATAAAATGTTTAGTTGCCAGGCCAACCATAATGTGTAGAGGGGCCTATAGTGCCATGTATAAAAGTATGCCACTAAGCCATTAAGATAATTATTGACAGATTATAGCATATGTTGTATTTATGTTAATGTAGATTTTCTGACATTAAAATGTTTGGGCGAAAATAAGTTTGGGATGAAATCATTTGGAGGTTCACTGCAGTACCTCTGAGGACCTCCTAGGGGTCCGGACCCCCTGTTGAAGACCTCTGGTATAAGACATAAGAATAGGAAAATAATTATACAAATATTCCATAATATGAGTCATGCATTTACAGCTTTTAGCATGACTTTCAAACATTCAGTAAGTACATTTGTCAGTATTACAACAGTTCCAGGTGTAAACGATGTAACACATTGCTTAGATGTAACCAAATCACAGCCCCTGGCATCACTGCATGTTAACTGACACGGTCTTGACGTGTGTCTCCCTGTCTAGGACTATGTGATTGACTCCAACTGGCGCCTGAGGAACACGGTGATGACCCCCATGTTCGTGGAGACCCTGGGCTCTCAGGGCCAGGAGAGCCCGGCCGGGACCCAGCCCGGGACCATGAGAGGCCAGGTCAGAGCCACGCAGGCGTCCCTGGAGTTCACGCAGACCCAGGCAGCAGCAGGTACTGCTCTGATAGATTGTGGACCGAGGAACACACCTCGTAACCTGCCGCGCCTGATAGGTTGTTTGGGCGATCGTCCGTCCCCCCTCGGGGAATCGAACCCCATGCAGAGAGCGGACGCTCCTACAAGCCTGCGTCGCTAGAGCGTCCTATGAGGTGTCTGAGAGTGAGGATTAACACCGCACAGCTACCTGCTGGCCACCGTTAGACTCACCCCCCTAAACCTCACTCTCATCCGGATCACGGCACCAGTGTGACGGAGATCGTCCGTCCCCCTCGGGGAATCGAACCCCGATCTCCCACGCAGAGAGCGGACGCTCCTACAAGGCAGGCCAAAAACCCAAGGGCCCTGGCCTGCGTCGCCAGAGCGTCCTATGAGGTGTCGGAGAGTGAGGATTAACACCACACGGCTACCTGCTGGCCACCGTTACACGGGCACAAAAAAAAAATACTTTGCAGCTTTATTGGATGAACTGCTATAAGCTTATCTAGCTCACTGTGTTCTTGTATATCCACGGTGTACAGTGGCATCAGGTGATTAAAGAGTTGCTGGTTTGATCCCTGCTGCCTCCTGTTTAAGTGTCCCTGAGCAAGACACCTAACCTTAACTGCTCCTAGTCTGTTGGATTTGTTTTGATTTGAGATGCTGCTGCTCTAATGGGACATCTAGTGGCCGAAAATTTATTTAATTTGAACTCTAAACAAAAACACCCCCTTTCAATGCAAATAGGGTGCTCCCTCAGAAGCTCAGCCCCACACATTTAAAACACATTGCGAAGGCTAGGGCATTGTTCACGTGTGGTGTGGTCTGTACCACTTTGTTTATATGTTCCTATTTGCAGTGCCAGGGCTGTGTAGAAATGCCGGATACATTTTCCAGCACAGTGAGGAGATATTTGGTGAATTTGAACTAAAAGTGTATTAACTTACAATCACTTGCTATACTTTTTATATATATATACTTTAGTCTTACGATGCGCTTTGCTGACATGGCCCCCTGTGTGTGTGTTGCCAGGGCGACGGCTGGCATACAACTGGCTGACGGGCGGCAGCGTGGATACGCTGACTGAGTACTCGCTAGGCTCCGAGGCCACATCCTCCCTGATGGCGATAGGCCAGAAGGAGAGGCAGGAGAGGCAGGCCGCCGCCCGCCGCCCCACCGGCGAGGACTTCGGCACCAGGAGGCTCACCGCGGCACCACACGAGGGCGATAGCCGCAGCAGAGGTTAGTCCCCTCGGAAACGGTCCCCGCCCCTATTTATACATACACACACACACACATATATTCGCTGCCTTGTTTTCATTTATTTTGGCGGCCGTCGCTTATTTGACTGATATTGTCAATTTTACATTTACATAATTTAGCAGACACTTTTGTGTAAAGCGACTTACAAACAATACCTTAGTCAACAGTAGAAGAGTTGCCGTTGCCAGTTGCCGTACGCAGCCGACATTCTGTTAGAATAACAACAGCAGCATGTCATTATGGCTAACTATGTTATACCTTTGCAACATACATCCATGCATTATGTAAGCTACCAAGGGAATCAAATATTTACCAGCAAATAGTTTCTAGAAGTCTAAGTACCAAAAAAAGTGCTAATATTCTAAAGAAAATGTCAATGATTTTGTTTATTGTTTAAGCCCTTTTCTTTTTTTGGTCATTATTAGTGAATAATAAAGTGTCAGAACTAAATAAATGTCTATAACACTCCTAGACCATCAGGTTTCTACCCAATTTAATGTGAAACACGACTATCTGTGAAAAAATGTTTGGCTGGAGTGTCTGTTTGTAATCATCTACTGCTCTTTGTGGACACGGGCACCAGCTGAGAGCGAACAGCGTGCCGACATCCTCAGGCTGAGGCGCAGGTTCCTGAAGGACCAGGAGAAAGTCAGCATGGGTTTTGCCCGACGAGAGGTTCACCAGCAGAAGCAGAGACAGGTACAGAATGGGTCGCTTTACACTGGGGATGTAAATAACGGCGGATGTCACTGGCTAGTCTAGAAGTAAAAAATGGAAAACACTGTAATCTTTAAGGAAAGTTAACAATGTCCAGAAAGTTATTGCATATATTATAAGCCAATATTAAATGTTAAATTAATACCAAATGTTATTTTAAATGCCCCTGGTGCAAGTGCCACGCATTTCAGCAGCATCTAAAATATGATTTGTTTATTAAAGAATGTGATGAATGGTTTCAAATGTCTCAAATAATATATGCAATATTTTATAGGCCAATGTTTAACATTCTAATTCTATAAGATAAGTTTATAACCCGTACATCGCTACTTGAAGAATGAGCTCAGCGCGGTGCGCTCCCCGACCAAAGTTAATTTGTGTCTGACGCCGTGCGCTGTTGCTGGGCGTCCTGCAGGAAGAGAAGGCGGAGCAGAGGTTGAAGAAGGAGTCCCAGGTGACGCTGTATCGTAGCTACAGAGTGGGAGACTTCCCGGACATCCAGATTCCTCACAGCAGCCTCATCGCGCCGCTACAGGCCCTGGCACAGGTTTGACCTTGGGGATGGGTCATGTCTGGTCCCCAGGGTATGGGTTCTACCGTGACCACCCTGGAGCAAGATGTCTAGCCCAAGGGCTGTAACCATGGTAAAGGGGTGGGGAAGGGGATGGCAGGGGGTTCCAAATGAGAGCCCTTCCCTAGACGTTGTCTTTCTGGAAAGGTGCTTATCCAACAATTCTATGATATTTAATTGTGATATTGTACAAATTCAGAAGATTAAGTTGTTTTGAGGACTGCATTGCCCATTTGAATTCACATTGAATTGCCTGTGGCTTCTCAGAGATAGTGTACATAAACATACCATAATTTAAAGTGACAGATCCTTGGACAGCGTTCATAAGGAGGACATATTTAACATTTTCGACTGTGTATTGTGGGGGTGGGACAGATTGTTATTGTCTCAGTATTGGGCGGGGGAACGATGTTGTAACCTCTGCCTGCTTCATTATTCTTAATACAACAGCTCCTGCTAAATGACATACTTGGTGTTGTTTCCCATACATCACTGCAGCAGATGGTGTCATTCAAGGCTGTAGCTTTACATTTTGTAAAGCCATTTGAAACCGTGTTTCTCATGCCACATTATTTAGGTCATAGAGAGTAAAACAAACACATTCTCAGAATGTAAAATAAAAGGTTTGATTGATGAATTGATAAGTACTTTGACCTCTCTCGTGTTACATGGGTTTCAAAACATATATTTTTTAAATCTAACGAACACTTGAGCTGGTGTAAATGGAGTAAAGCATGCATGTCGGGCAGTTGCTTGCCTGATATACTTTATAGTCGGGTTGGGGCCGGTGTTTTCCCTCAAACATCAAGGACACAATGAACTCTTGGATGTCTCAGAGGGGATTTTAAGTGCTTTGTTTTCCAACTCCTCTCCCCCCAGAGAGACGCCATCCTAGCCAAGCAGCTGTTCAGCTCCTTGTTCGATGGCATCTTGCAGGAGATGGAGGCTCAAAGCTCAGCCGGCGAGAGCCGGAGGGTTAAGGACGAGCTCCTGCGGGACATGAATGCCTTCCTGAACAACAGCATACTGTTCTATCCTCCCTTTGTGGCCTGTGTGCAGGTTGGGGCTTTTCTCTGTAGTTTGTATTATGTGAAATGTGTTGGGCCAGATGGAGAATCACCCATATAACACTGCAACAAATAGATGGTGACAAAAGAAAAATAAAGTACATTTACCACTACAAACTGCCAACAAATACAGTTCTTGTAAAATGCTAATTTCCACATATAAACAGGTAAAAATCATAATACTAAAACATTAATATAAAAAAAAGTATTAGTACAACATCATATTATAAATGCAGGCAATATATTTAGAAGTGCATAAAAATAAGTTAAACAAAAAAGAAATTGCAATAATTATCGCCTTAATGCGTAATGCGCTAGTGTATTGTATGGCGCAAACATTAACGCGCTAATGTTAACGCGCTAACGTATAACGCTAACATTTACGTGCTAATGTATGGCGTGCTAACTTTAACATGCTAACATATAACGATTATACGCTAACATTAACAGCTAACGTATGGCGCTTACAGGGCATGAGCTACCAGCACAAGGAGCTCCTCCAGCTGCGGCCAGCAGCCGTCAGCACAAGCTGCCTGGCCAGTCTGCAGCAGCCGTCGGGCATCCTTCTGCTGGAGGAGGGCCTCTTGAACCACGGGGGAGGGGCAGGGCCCACGGAGGCCCCCCCCGCCAAGCGGGCCCGCCAACGCAAGGAGCCCCTTCCCCCTGACACGGAGAAATGGATCCACCTCGCCAAGTATGACCAAGCTGCCTCCACGCACGCACGCACCATTACAAGAAGTAGGGATGAACCGATTTGCATTTTTCTTAGCTTTTGATAACCTCATTTATACACACACACATTATTATACGCTTATACTGTATCCAGTGAAGAAAAGGCTTTTGATTGTATATAAACTGAGTGAGATTTCTTCCTGATGTTGTGTTGCAGTGCAGTCATAATCCAGTGTGTCAGTGCTGTGAACAGCTGGTCAGATTTTAAACGGGTGCGCGTTAATATTTAACGGCGAATTCTTCACATTTTTATCTAATACCGTGACATCCTGTACTGTTCCACGAACACAATGTGCATTAGCTTCCTTAATTTCCCCTCAGAGAGCAGTAAAGCGCCCCTGTTCTATTGGTCTTACCAGGCCTGGGGACTAACAGAAATTACTGCTTTTTAACTGCCAAACATTATCATATTTAGCCAAAACTGTTGTTGACAACATTTGTGCATGCAGCAGTAGGCTATAACCTGTGGGAAAAGACGTTTTTTTAAAGTGTATTTTTTGGCAAAGTCACCAAAAGTTTTAAGCTTTTTTTTTTTTTTTTTATCAGGTGTGACTTGTGATACTGTATATGCAGTTTCTTTGTCCTGGTGACCATTGAATGTGCAGTTAAGGCTGTCTCACATTCATTTAGATATGATCTTATTCTTTCTAATAAATGCCCAGAGGAGTTATTGGGAGGTATTGGGTGCAGCGTGGCCACGGAGTGGCCATACTTGGTTCTACCATGTCCTCTGTTGACTAGGCTGTACAGATCGCTGGACGACTATGACGTTGTGCGCGGGATCTTCGGCGGCAAGATAGGGACCAAGGCGATAACATGCACGGCGCTTCAAGCTGAGGCCAACAGCGACTTTGCAGAGGCGGTGAAGCTCTACAACCAGGTAAGGAGAATGGAAGGGGGGTGTTCTTCAGGGGTTGGCAGTCGATAACCCCGTGAGACTTGCAAACTATAGATTGATTTTGCTGTGAATGTCAGTGTGGAGTCCCTCAGTTAAAAAGCGGAGCTTGTCATAAAGGCGATGCTAATGCATTTAAATCAAACTTCCTCACATATGATTGGATAGCCTACGTACGCTAATGTCATCGAGGGTGGGGGAGAGAGTGCTGGTGTAAGCTGGAACGTACGGCGTACGCTAATGTAATCATAATAGGGGGGGAAGCGGAAACAATCAGCTGGCCGCTGATTGAACGGTGGGGCTCTAATCGGTTGACAATCACTTTTGCATTGAGGGTTTCCAGACTGCAATTCAATGGGCAAAGTCGAACTTGAGCAGGCAAGGTCAGGGTGGCATTATGAGGCTAGGTAGTTGATGCAGGCTGTGTGTCCGTCCGTCCGTCACGGCAGGCGCTGAACAAGGAGCAGTGGGAGGATGGGGCGGAGCCCACAGAGTCGGAGAGGGACTTCTGGGAGGTGGCAGCCATGGAGGCCTACGACCACCTGACTGAGTGGACGTCCCTGCAGTACTGCGCCACCGTCAACATCGACGAGAGCTCCCCGCCCGACGTGGACAAGATCTGGTCCCAGCCCATCTTCCAGGTGCCAGGCCCCCCACCCTAGCTAACATGAGGCCCCTTACCCGAGGCTAACACCCTAGCTAACACGAGGCCCCTAGCTAAAGCTATCCCCTGCCCTAACTAACTCTGTCCCCCGCCCAAGATAACATGAGGTGCCTTACCAGAGGCTAATACCCTAGCTAACACGAGGTCCCTAGCAATTGTGTGCCCCTGCCCTAGCTAACGCTATCCCCTACCCTAGCTAACTCTGTCCCCCACCCTAGCTAACACGAGGCCCATAGCTAACGCTATCCACTGCCCTAGCTAACGCTATCCACTGCCCTAGCTAACTCTGTTCCCTGCTTTAGCTAATGCTATCCCCTGCCCTA
>JAODUH010078368.1:42617-68828 GCA_027564835.1 Typhlichthys subterraneus
CTCCACATTTGCAGTATTTTACACTGAAACGGGTCCAGCCAAAGTTCCACTTGTCTGACATTAATGATTGCCATGATAAAACAATAATATGACCAGACTCAAGACCCTGTTGGACAAGGGAGGTGTGGTGAAGAACTTTGTGGATGCGCTGCAGCAGCTGACCAACCCTGAGATGCTGTTCAAGGTAGGCAAGACCAGGACCGCTCTATTCATAAACATTTCCTCCCTCCCTGTGTCGTATCAATCGTCCGTTTGCGTTCATCTGGCCGGCACAGGACTGGTGGGATGACACAAAGACTGAACTGGAGAAGTCCACCGTCGACAAGAAGAGAATGGTCTGCATGTACACTGAGATGCGTTCCGCTCTCGGAGATCCCAACACAGATGGCTATGGAGCGTTCCGCAAAAACTTTATCAAGGTCGGTAATTCATCGTATATGTCTGTGATAATGGCCAGGCTACATCGAACACGTAGCGTACGCAGAGCACACGCGCCAACACTAGGCATCAATGGAAGCGGCTACGCTACTGTAGCTGTGAAAGCATAGAAGCTGTGGAGAAGCGTAAAAATAGAACTGTCTTTTATTTCTTCTTTTTTTACGCAAGGTGTATGTGGCACTTTTACATAGAAATGGATCATAAACTGTCTTTGTATATTTTAAACCAGGGTTCCCCAATCCTGGTCCTAGAAGGCCGTGGCCCTCCAGGACCAGGATTGGGGAACCCTGTTTTAAACCAAGCTACTGGTAAACAGGAAAATACTTGCCCAACTTTTATGTAATTGGATGTGATTTCTACCCCAACCTTTTGTACAGAAATTTGGCAAAGAGGTGGAGAAACTGCTCGGTTCTCAGGGCACCAAGCTGTTTGACAAGCGGAAGGACAACAGCTTCTTGAAGCAGGTGGAAAATCTGGTCACAGCCATGCGCAACTTCCAGAAGGAACCGGGCAACCTGAAGGAATATTCTCCCTGGCTGAGTGGATTTAAACCGGACTCGTTCCGTAATGACCTGGAGGTCCCAGGTGTGTTTTTTCATCTTGTTGCGTAAACCCAACTGAAAGACATATATCTACTGTGTGAATATTGCTCTTCAATTCACTAACAAGTCTCTACATCTGTTGTTGTTGTTATAGGACAGTATGATGGCAGGTCCAAACCTTTGCCTGAATATCACGCAAAAATAACAGGTTTTGATGAAAGGGTATGTGTCCACCTCACTGCAGCAATGCATTTACTGACACACCAAACCAGCATTTGTGCACTGTCCATCTCCAAACCTCTATAAGAGAGACACATTCTTATTTTGTGTGTGTGTGTGTGCGCGCTTTAGGTGAAGGTGATGCACTCCATCCGTCGGCCCAAGCGCCTCATCGTCCGCGGCGACGATGAACGCGACCACCCCTTCCTGGTGAAGGGCGGGGAGGACCTGCGTCAGGACCAGCGCATCGAGCAGCTCTTCGGCGTCATGAACATCGTGCTGAGCCACGACACCGCCTGCACCAACAGGAGCCTGCAGCTTCGCACCTACCAGGTCATCCCCATCACCACCAGGTACTGGCTCCGCTACGCTAGCGTAAGTCTACATTTAACGGTGGGTTCACCGATTGTAAGATGATACGCACTTAAGTAAATATTTCCTCTCGGTCCGCTAGTTACTAACCTGTTCTGTGTGCACAGCTATGGCTCTGTAATTGTTATTGATGTATAAAAAAATATTCTGATTAATTTATAACAGTATAACTTATAAGTCTACATGAATATGTATTTACCTGAAGGCGGTTGAAGCAAAACACTTATTTCTGTAGCATTGTAGCCAATGATAAAGTAATCTATAGCTCATCTTGGGCCCAAGTCATCTTCAAGTGCTTCAAGGGCTAAGATTAGATTTGGGAAGGTCCCTTTTTAGCAATGTGGAATGTTTCTAGCACTGCAACCTTTGTGACCAGATATTCTGTGTTTACAGAATTGGAATGATTGAGTGGATGGAGAACACTTGTACCCTTAAAGATTTACTGGCCAACACCAGAACTGAGGAAGAGCGTAAAATTGAATTGAGGTGCCTTTAATTCACCCCTTGAATATGACCCTGCGCTCATGTGATACTTAACGGTCAAACGAATGAAAGGTTTGAAAATAAATATATTTTTTAAAGGCCTCTCGAAGACTATGGTACGTGGCTCACCAAAGTTGCTTCGAAGATTGAAGGTATTGCCAGATATCCTGAAATATACAAGTAAGTGTACCAAACTTTATGATAATATAATGTCAATTATGCCTATATGCTTTCCCTACATTTGTGTTTGGAAATACCCTTGTGGTAGAAAGTGGCGTTGCACCCCTCCCCCACCTGAGTGTTGCACCCCTCCCTTCCCCCGGATATTACCGTTAGGTTTACTACGACTGGTTTATTCACTTGGCTAATAATAATGCTGCTACTTTAGCATTAGCATGAATAAGCATCACCCCAATGGAGAGCGTAATTCTCCTTATCCTTTGCAGGAAATCAAGCCGCGCAGACACCGTCAGCAACTATTTGAAAGTGTGCCAACATGTGCCCGGCGATTTGCTCAGGTGAGTGGACATGTTGACGTGCTCCATTGTCTCTGCACCAAGCATATCTCCTGTACGTGCTATTACAAGTCCTACAATGGCGACGCCATGACCGCCCTACTCTGCCTCTGATTGGCTAAATGATTACATCTGTCACTCACTTAGCCCAGAGCTATGGAAATAACAGTTACGCCAACAAAAGTTCAAACTTTTCAATTGTCACATGGTTCATGGACAGTCCAAACCTATGGCAACATTGTTCCAGGAAGTGCTTTGGCAATTTGAAAACAAAAAATATATATATATAGATATATATCTATATATATATAGATATATATCTATATATATAGAGATATATATCTATATATATATATAGATATATATATCTTGTACCCCTCAAGCCAATCAGAGGCACAGAAGGGCAGACCATGGCGTCGCCATAATAGCATTTGTAAAATCGCCTCCTGTGCCTGCCCCCACCCCGGAGGTGACCTGCTAACGCTGGCGCTTTTGTGACCAGTGCAGGAGGGCGTTCGTGAAGATGAGCACCAGCCCCGAAGCCTTCCTTTCCCTCCGCTCCCACTTCATCTGCTCCCACGCCCTGCTGTGCGTGAGCCACTGGCTTCTGGGCATCGGAGACCGCCACCTCTCCAACTTCATGGTCAACATGGAGACCGGAGGCATGATTGGCATCGACTTCGGCCACGCTTTCGGTTCGGCCACGCAGGTTTGCGGTGGTTTGTAGAGATTCTGATTTAACATGGCAGCCATGCTGAGTTTGTTAGCTCCGCGATTTGTTGCTCTCTGCCATTAGATGCCATATGCACGCACGCACTAACAATGCAACGCGGCCGGCCCGACTGAAATCAAAGAACAGAGGAGCGTGATGTCACAACGCACTAACACACGCAGGGAGTGTGATGTCATTCTCTGCTCAGGTCATCATTATTCCTCTCTTCACATGGCTGTGTGCTGCTATACTCATGTTTAAAATATTGCATACTGTATAGCGCATCTTTAAAGGCGCGGTCAGTCATTCTCGAGAACGCTTGCTAACTTCAAGCTCAAATCAAAACAACATACCTCTGCGCCGCTGCCCCCCACACATTCAAACACATTGCAAAGCCAAGCGGCATCGTTGGTGTGAGCGGTGCTTAATCACTTTGTTTATGTTCCTATTTTAACATTATTTATTCAGCATGCACAGAGACGTTAAGCTAGCGAAAAGTGCAGCGAGATATATGGTGAATTTGACAAAAAGTGCATTAGCTTACAATTAGCTAGCAATAGCTGACTTTCTTTACCTTTAATACAAAGCGTTGTTGTTTTTGTCCCGGTCAGTTCCTCCCAGTACCTGAGCTTATGCCGTTCCGGCTGACCAGGCAGTTTGTGAACCTAATGCAGCCCATGAGGGAGGCTGGCCTGATCCAAAGCGTCATGGTGCACTCCCTCCGAGCATATAGGGTGGAGCCAGACCTCCTGTTGAACACCATGGATGTGTTCGTTAAGGAGCCCTCCTTGGACTGGAAGGTAAGGCTTGACTATCATGATTGGCGTCGGGGGTGGCTGTGAAACAGTTAGACGCTACAACCAAGCGGGAACCTCTAGTGCTGAGAAATGAATACAACGCAAAAGTGCCAAATTCTTGCAGTTAATCAAATGGCCACTTGAGGCTGGCTGCAAAAGGGAGTCAATCACCATAGACTCCAATGTTAAAATGTCTGACTTTACAGCAAAAATAAACCTATAACATATAAACATATACAAATGTTTATTACCTGGTTCAAAAAATGGCTTTGGTCTCAATATCTAGTCTTCCTGTTCATGAAAACTGTACGGTGAGTAAAAACATTTTTTATGACACTGACTGACTCACTCACTCTACGGTTACAACAGACCATTTGCTGTGTTGCCAAGCCCAGAACCAAATGGCTCGCATTTTACAAATGGCTGCTTGGTTCGTGTCAGGAACTGCAGTGATGTTAAGACTTAACGCTGTGGTGTGCCTCGTGACAATGCCAGAACTTTGAGCTGAAGCAGCTGAAGAAGGGCGGCACGTGGACGAAGAACGTCAACACCAAGGAAATCAACTGGTACCCGTTGCAGAAGGTGGACTTCGCCAGGAGGAAGCTGGAGGGAGCAAACCCCGCCATCATAACCAGGTAGCCCACGTCAGCACAGCAATGGAAGGGAATCACAGTCTGCCGACACAATACTGTGAGACACAGTTTAAGGGTCCTGGTCATAACTAGCGCTATAGGGCATTTCCTTGAACCTGGGACTTAACTGGTGTCTGGCAGTGTCGCTTCCTCGGACCTAGGACTCCTGTGGCGTCTTTTAAAGCTACAATTGACAGACGACTCTTAATTAACAAACTTACAAAACGCTTTCAATCTTTCCGATGTGTTAGTTCTGAAGTACAGCACAATGTGAAACATTTTACATCCAATGCCTACTTCAAAAATTGGAACAATCAGTAGGCATACATATATCGTGTGCATACTGCACTCGCCTATTGCGTATCGCCTATTTACTGTATAGTAGGGGTATTCGGACACGTCCGTAGTATTAATGCTACATTTTGCTTGCATACTATCACCTATTGCATCTTAACCGTCCTGGTGGGGTGGATTCCTCCCTCTGTGGAAGTTTCTCCTTGCCCGGGGGGAAAGAGCAGGTTAAGGGGGTGTTGTTTGCTTCCATGTGAAACTTCAATGTGTGGGGAGGCAGAGCTTCCAAGGGAGTGTGTTTTGACGTTGAGCGTTCTCGAGGTGACTGACTACATCTTTAATGATCTCCGCAGCGAGGAGCTGAAGCTGGGATTTGAAAAGCACCCGGCCTTCCGCGGCATGCAAGCGGTGGCCCTGGGTACAGAAGAGTACAACACTCGCTCCAAGCTGCCAGCAGAGGGCCTCGCTGTGGAACAGCAGGTGGAGTGCCTCCTCGACCAGGCCATGGACCCCAACGTGCTGGGGAGAGTGTGGCAGGGCTGGGATCCTTGGGTGTAGTACTCGTCGGTCTTAGCGGTGGTCCCCGATCATTAGCAAGTTCAGGGACCGTGCTAGCATGAGCATCATATGTTCCTAACCCGTACGTAATACTGGGTAAGAGTTGAAGCCTTTACCAGCCACTGTGCAGACTGTATACCGTGTTGTTAGTTAAAGGGTCCTGCATTTATTACTGTTTGTTAATGTTCCTTGGTCTTCTGTTTTACATGTATTATGCATAACTCACAGTTGATGTCTTGCCTTGGGAGTTTTATAAGGAATAAAAGTGTAAAAAAATAGTCGTCATGATGTTTAAACTACCCACAAACACAATATACTTCTACTTATACTTATATGGATCAGAACACAAGCTGGTGATATTGTTACACATTCTGCCGTAGCATTAGGAAGATTTGAGTTCAAATGCTGACAAAAGGGAAACAATGTCAGTTAATCTGTTTTAATAGATCTTACAACCTAAGAAAGGTAAAGTTAAAAGATAAGTTCATAAGTTGTAAGTTTTCTACATACAACACTGACAGTGTGTATACTCCAAACACTTGATTCCCTCCTTCTTTTGCATACCATATTACAATGTTAGCAAGGCCTCAATCCAGAGTATAAAGCTGCATTAATATTTGAATTTAGCAGAAACAAATTGACGGAATTTACCAAAAACTAAACTTAGATGGCCTAGCTATTACATGTATGAAATATCAATATTAATGCAGCTTTAAAACGTATATTTCCAACACAAAATCATAATTAATACATTGTTGATCTATAAGAAATCCAGTAAAAAGATACTTGCGCATATGGCTAAATGATCCAAAGACCCTGGTGTAAACATTTAATTGTGATGCTATTTTATTGGAAATCCAGTGGGTTTAGTGTTTGTGTTTAGGAAGGTGTTTGCTTGCAGGCTTATCGGCCTAGCCTGATTGCACGGCAGTTTAATATCTTGACGTAAAGTAGTCACCTGGGCATCACCAACTGCCACGGAGCTAAGTTTAAAAAATAAAATGTCAATTAAAATTTTGCATTTCATACCATACACATTTGAAAAAGGTTATATGTATGTGTAAAAAAAAAAAAGATAAAACTTATATTGCAAACATAATCTGTTGGTCAAATCAGACCTAGGTTATGAAAATACATAAAGTACATGTCTCTGTTTAGCAGCTGTAAGGAAAAAGTCTGGGGAATTACATTTCTGTGCATATTTGTAGGTATTTGAATGACGTACGCAAAATAATACATCAGTCTGTAACTCTGAATCAAGGCCATAGGAAAGAAATTAACATTTAATAAAATCTGAAGCAGTACTTCACTTTGGCAAAACATTTTCAGCTAGTTTGACTACATTTTTTTTTTCTGTTTTACGAGGTTTTAAAGAGGTTCTTCATTACCTGGAGGGAGGTACAGATTAAGGGGGGTGTCGTTTGTCTCTGAAAATTGGGGTTGTAAAGCCCTTAGACTGTAATGTGATTAAGGGCTATATAAATAAAATGTACTTGACTTGAAGTAAATTAGCCATTTGCACATTTGGCATTTTTTTCTCAGACAACGGAAAATATTGCAGCAAAAACCAGGTGAGAGTTTAGCTAGCTAAAAAGTTTAGCTAGCTAAAAAGAAGTAAAGAGATAGCAAACACCCGCTTCTTCCCTCTCTGGAGCTCCTTGCTATGCTGTTGAGAGGTCCACTGACAAACAGTGTGCAACTGCGTACATGCCCGTGTGTGTGTGTGTGCGCGACTGCGTGTGTGTCTGTCCGTGCGATTGACAGGCAGGGTGGCTGGCCCGATCGTGGAAAAGAGGCCTTGATTGGTCAGATTCTTTTGATAGCTGGCAAAATATAAAATCAATTTATACAGAGGCAGGGGCTATCGACCAGAGCAGATAGTTACAAAGCACTCATTGATAGCTGACAGATGGAGTTTCTAACAAATTACACTAAACGCATTGCTTAATGGTCCTACCTACAGAGCCTTTGCCCTAGGGCAACGGTAACCTGGGGATCAGATCGTTGTATCTGCCAGAGAGCAAATAAATCTGACCACCCTCCCATTCAGAGATTTGCACCGGCCTGTAATTGAAGGGGCAAATCACAACCGTGTATCTAATATGGGACGTGTTTGTTACAACAATATCTGTACAGAGGAGTAGAATAGAGGAATATTCATAAACGACCAACTATCCAATTGCATCCAGGGGCATTTTGGTCTGCACCTGTTGGTTAACGCCCCATGGAAAATTAAAACTAATGGAGCAATTCCAGAAAAATGTTGCCATAGGGAATGGGGTTAAAAGGTCAAATATTTTGGGGGAGGGCTTGCAAAAGAGCAGATGGTATTTTACATATAAAGTGTGCTACTGCACTGGTGGTACTGTGTGCGGGAGTCAAGTGGAAATGCTCTACCAAAGTGATATAAAGCTTTAATTTAAAGCAGTTTAAGCAGAGCCGTGTAAAGAGAAAGTTGTGTCAACTCCATTCACTCCAGTTAACCATTGTTTCACAGCAATGGCGGATCGTGGAGCCTCCAAACAGTCCCCGGAACAGAAGTTAGCCACAAATACTCAAAAGCACCCTTTAAATTACATTGTAAATGTAAATGAATGCATTTATTGACTACTAATTACCAATAAATGGTCATTTTTGCAGTTTTGAGTCTCCATGAACCATGTGACCGTTGAAAATGTCATTGCCACAATTCTCTCTATCAATGGCTCTGGGTTTAAGGTCTGTGGGTTAAGGCATAGACAAGTTTACTTCTCTAAATTCTTGCACCATAGGACATTTGTTGCACAAAAGGAGAACAGAAGTACCATATTTTATTTTATAGATCTCTTGCAAAAGCATGAAGTGCATTGAGTCCCTCTCTCTTCCATATTTGAATGATGTATGTTGACTGCATCAAATGAATGGGTTAAGAAAATGACCAAAGTGCGTGATGCATAACATGTAGAATACATAGAACGTTGGGGAGGATGCTGCATATTAGTTTCACAATAAATTCTGTTAGTTAAATGTCTTGGATGTCATAGCTCAATCATTTTAAAGTACTTTCAAGGGAGACCCTAAAGTGTTTGGTTGAGCGACCTCAACCGAGGGGAAGGATATCGCTAGGTATCAGTCCTTTAAAATGGAGTACCATGTGTTCTGTGAATGGGTCGGATTGTGGCGTGCGAGACGGGGGGGGGGGTTGTGGTGGGGGGGGGTAGGGACGCCAGCGGCACGCGCATTTAGCGTTGTGTACAGAGAACATGTTTCCTGAAGCTTTGGAGCATGTAGTGTCTACTGGCTGCGTTTAGTTGACTATCGACTTGTTCCGTAATGAACGAAGAGCATTTCATTGACCTATTCCTTTTTTGGCAGGAACACTTGCGTAGTGTGTGAAGCACAGACTTCTGAATAACAGAAAATGCTGATATTTAGTGGTATTCCCTTTCTAAGGATAAAATGCCCTCATTGCTCTGACCTTTTTTTTTTTGTTAATACTTTTGTACCTTTCTCTGCTATAGACGGCTAAACCCGCCCGTGCTGAATTCCTTTTAAATCATCTTAAATACAGATTGATGTTTTCACACGAACACATAGCACTTCAACTGACAAACATGTCTACATCAAAGTGCCAAATGATTTCATCCAGTTACCTCAATAGTCAGACTTCAGACTGGGTGTGGAGGAGATGTCTCTCTCCCCCCCACTACCTTTCTCCTGAGGTTCCAGTAAAGACAGAACCTCGGCGGACAATTTAAAACAAAAGAAATCTTCATCGCCGCTGGCTGTGTGCATAGCATATGTAGTAAAAGGCGTGGGGGCTTTTCCCTGGCTCTGCAGATGTAGTGTATTCTACCGCTAGACCTTCGGTCTCCACCCGTTGATGAACTGCATCAGTTTCTTCACCTGCAGCTTGCTCAGCTTGAAGTCCTCAGCCAGGATCTCCTCCGTGAGCTGCAGCAGCAGGATGCCGTCGATCTTCTCCGTCGCGAACAGGGCGCCAACGTCGTCCGGCAGGCCAATGAACCGCAGCGACCAGGACACCTCCTCGATGGAGAGACCGCCCAGGCTGGACGGGGGCTTCCACTGGCCCTGGGGAGCGGCCGGTGGACATGAAGGGGTCACGGAGGCAGGCGTGTCGCCGGGGCTCCGCTCCTGCTGGCTGAGCGGGCGCGGAGGGAGCTCTCGCCCCGCGGCCGGAGAGCCAGCGCGCCCCATGGTCAGAGAGTCAGCGCGCCCCGCGGTAGGAGAGTCCGCGGTCTCCGCAGCCGGAGAGTCAGCGCGCCCCGTCTTCACCACGTTGTACTTTGGTGTTCTGGGTGGCAGGACGGGGCAGGACAGGCTCTGTTTAGCGTTCAACTCCTCCGCCGGCTCGTCTCTGTACGTCTCTAGTGTGTAGCTTGAGGACTTGGTGCCGAACGGATTCACGGGGGCCTTGTTCAACCTCAGGTCGCCGCCGACCCCCCGGCACGTGTGCTCCCGCCCGTCAAAGTCGTACAGGCTGGTTGTGGCGCCGCAGGTCTTGGCGCAGCCCAGCGGCCGTTTCCGGGGATAGCTATAGTAGCTCCGGCAGCCGGGCGGTACCAAGTCCTCGGTGCCTCGGAACGAGCCTCCTCCGCTGGAGGTGTTGGGCCAGGACAGGCGGGAGGCTGAGCCGTCTGTCGGCAGGCTTCTGCACAGCTCGATGGGGCACGGCTCGCTGGCCTTGATCCAGCTGCAGGGGTTGCACACGCTGCTCTGCTCCTCCGGCTCCGTAGCCTCGCTCTCACATCCTCCGCTATGGACGGATGATGGACGGATGGAGGGAAGAGTAGTTTAGACGTAATAACAGCCACAGGTTTGCCAAGTCCACATTCTACACCTCTAAAATACAATCAGTTGTTTAGAGTCACGTTAAAAAGAAAACTAAGATCTTGACTAGTGTGTTTTATTTCAGGCCTACCCTTCTTATTGCATTAACAACATTGTGGTAACACGCTGACCTATAGTGTCCTTGTGTTATGTCTTGTGCCAACTGCCAACTTCCTCTGTGATTGCACTTCTGCATGTGACTAAACTGAATCACTAGCGCGTTTACACTGCCAAATCAGGTTTCAAGAGGTCAAAAGGTCACGTTGACACCGCCAGGCAGCCGCAAAGCCACATCTCCATAACAACCGCCTGCATTAGACGGCACTCGTCAAATACATAGGGGCAGATCAGTGTTGCTGTGGCAGCCTACTGTATCTTTTCTAATCTAACTTCTGCATTATGGTTTTGTATTTAAAAGAGGTAAATGCACCTCGGGTGAGCTTACATGTTATGGAGACCAGAGGAGTAGTAAGACAAGGTGGGGCTCTGGGATCTCATCTCTTGCTGCTGGGTCTTGCAAAGGATGGGCAGCATCGTCGGCGTCTGTTTGGAACTTCGAGGGGGAATGGGCGGGGCGTTCAAAAGGCGGCATTCCTCTTTCACCTGGATGGGAAGCATCTCAGTTAGAATCAGCCAACTGGGATCTACGCAGAATCACACACGGGTTGTAACTGGGGTAAGGTTTGCACCTACGAGGAATTTGACTTGGCCTGAGTGTGGCCAGTTTGCATAACGCACACACATCTAGCAAAACAACCAACAATTACAATTGCTGCCTTTACCTTTAACTAAATAATACAACAAATATCTCCACGCTAGCTGCTCGTGTGTTTGCTGAACAAAATAATCTTGTGTTTCTGCACAGCCCTGGCTCTGTAAACGTCAGGAACACAAAAAAAATACAATAACGTGTTCAGTCGCCGAGGGGTAGATTCATGTTTAGCATATATTTTCACAGGGCACTTTAACACTAAATAAATGCTTGTGCACACTTATACTTTGTCATTAGATGCGCTTCGGGAACGTGCCGTTCCAACGAGATATCCTGCCTGACTATACCGGTAGTGTACAGTACAACGGGGAGCTCATCGTCCTCTTTTCAAACCACAAAACGCAGTTGACTAATCTAAAATTATAGTGGATTAAAAAGCTCGTGGGAGGCGGCTGAACTGAACATCAACGAAAAATATGCATTCGCCTTTAATACCATTACTGGCTGTATGCAGCTGTTTAATGCTTATTCTGTAATGGCCAGAATATACATTACAGCCAGTTGGATCTCATGCTGTGAATACGGTACGGTTAATGCCTCTCTGTAGAACGCTGTTTGACAAGGTAGACCAATTTGGCAAGAAGCACACTTCAGTATAAATAGAAATACGAGAGAGAATATCATAGAATGTCCCACAAGCTACAAATGTGTGTGGGACATTAGCAGCGGTAACCAATGAGGTCGGGTCGGAAAGGTCTATTTCGTTATTAACACTCACAGCTTCAGATTTCGGGGGCACGGGGGGCGGAGAGAGGGACCTGTCGGCCAACGGGCCGAGGGGCTGGCCGGCCGAGGAAGAGGAGGAGCCGTGTCGTAGTGACGCGCCCTCTCCGACTGGGCAGGGCCTGTTGCCGCGGCAACAACGCCCCGCCTCTCTCCGCCGTTGCTCCTGCAGCTGGTCCAACCACAGCTCCTCGTAGGCCACGCCGCCCCTGACCGGGGGCGGGGGAGGGGGCGGGGGCAGGGGCGGTGATGGCGGCCGCCCCGCAGCGCTCTCCGGGGGCTCCGGGGGCAGGTAGTCGGGCTCCCCGCCACCAGGGGGCAGGCAGTCGGACGGCAGCAAGGCCCAGTCGCGGCACAGCGCCACGCAGCCCTGCAGGTTGACCTCGCTGTTGCCGTGCAGGTTGCCGCCGTACACGCACACCGAGAGCCGGTGGAAGGACTGCGTGAGCTCGTCGCGGGCGTACGTCAGCGAGCTGGGCACGTGGTGGCCGTGGGCGGGGCAGCCGTTGGTCCCGCCCCCGGTGTTGGTGGGGACGCCGTTGTAGCTGCTCTGCTTGTGGCTCTTCCCCCCGCCGCTGCCGCCGTCGTCGCCGCCCCAGTCGGCCCGCACGTCGCGCACCGCCCGGGAGTAGTCGTCGATGTCGAAGTGCTCCTGGCAGAAGGTGAGCCAGCGGTGCACCATGGTGTCCAGCCACAGCTCGCCCTGCAGCATTCCCTCGGGCAGGATGACGCGGGGCATGGCGGCGGCGGCGGGGGCCGCGTGGAGCGGGAAGTGCACGGGCGCGATCTTGTTGCTGCGCAGCACGCAGCACACCACCACCGTCCGCGTCTGCGCGTTCACCAGCTTGTAGCGGTGGCCCTCGCGGATGGCGTGCAGGTCGTGCGGGTTGCGGGGCGGGCCACGCGGCACGGCCACGTTGACGGGCAGCCGCGTCTTCTCCACGATGTCGCGGATGGTGTGCTCGCCCTCCTGCATCTGCAGCTCCAGCGGGCTGCACGTGCTGAAGCGGCCTTTGCACTGGAAGGGCAGGCTGACGCTCTCGTTGGTGCGGTGGTTCATGCAGATCAGGCAGGGCATCTTGCCGCGGCTTAGCCTGATGATGGAGTTCAGCTTGCCGATTCGCTTGAAGATGGTGTTGAACCGCGACCTCTCCCGGGACGTCTTGGCGTACAGGATCTCGGCCTGGCCCATCAAGGTGAGCTCGTCGCCGGTGCTCAGGGTGATGTTGTAGACCTCCGTGTCCTCGTTGCACTCCCCTGACGCCATCTGGACAAAAAAGAACAAGGAACAGTTTTTAACCAAAGTATGTGTATCAATAGCTGGATTATTTACAAGCGTCCAAGGCAATTATGACACTTTTTAAGGCCATCTTTAACCTTGACCTTAAAATATATGTAGAATTAACTTTTATGAAACCAACCAGTCTTCTGACGTAAGTGAAAAGATTATTGCAGAGTAAATAGTACAAATATTTTCTAGAATCCTAACTATAAAATGGGCTATCTACAGTACATCCAAAAAGGTTATTATACAAATGTGCGGCCGTACCTTAACATTGAATGTGATTTCTTCCATGACGTAGACCCTTTCTGGAAACGCTTTAGCCACCTCTTCCACACTGTTGAAGTACTGCACTGGCTCTGCAACGTCTCTGTCCTGCTCCAACAACTTGAACTGTCCTGCGATGGAAAAGAACAGATCCATCATATTAATGAGGTCTTCACTCTTCAGTCCATTTGCACACACAGAGCATGACACATCAACGGAAACGAAGGCTCAAATACAGGTAGGCCCTCGGGACTATTTTAATGCTTCTTTAGCAAATCTTAAAACCTCTGGCAGGTCTTTCAAGTTCAAGGTCAATGTTGAGCTGTTGTGCAACAGAACAATAGCTCTGAATGTGAATGACCAGGTAACCGTACAGAGCTCACACAGTATGTGCTTGGAGTATACCTTCATAGTGCACAGGGATCTCTATTTTGGGCCCAATAACGTAGTGTCCTTCCTCCAGACTGTGTGCGGTTATGGTGGTCCACTGACGGCAGGAATGAATCAAGAGGTAGTCGTTGTCTCTGAGCCCTTCCACCTGCTCACCTATGGGGAAGAGGGTTCGCTTTATTTGAATAAAAAAAAATCTCAAGACTTTTTCAGAGACTCACTTCCCTGTTTGTTACTGAGAATGCATAATAGTGGCACACATATACACATACACACATACTGATGTGTGTGGGTGTGTGGTTGTGCATTGAGCAGGTCATAAATCTCATATCACCTAACCTAGTGCCAAAGTAAATACAACAATATACCTTGTTTTATTATTTTGTCTACTAAGGGGAAGCCACAGTAAATTAAATGCCATGGCCATACTATAGGCATGAACATTACATTCTTTGTTACTGTGTAGCCTACTGAGTTAATCTGACTCAATCAGATTATCAGAATGTATGAACAACCCCATTTGTTTGAAAATGTTATATTGAAGAGTTCCCCTCCTTCCTGACTCTTTAGCCTCTTGTAAGAATATAAAATGGTTGAGGGCGAAGGGATGTGTGTAACCCACACGTTATTAAATAGTCTGACAGACAGAACTAAATATTATGACTTAAATCGTTTAGTTGATATTTGCTCCCCCGTGTTGTCTTATAAATGTAGTTTTAGGATAATGTACGGTACATGATAACCTTTATTAAAGTTCAGTAAACCACCGCCTGGAAAGATCTGCAAAACTGTTCTTAAACAAATTGCCTATTATTGTAGAGGATATTGACACATACTAATCATATATCTAACAATGTCATAATTAGTTAGCCTGCAAAAATATCGATTATTTATGTTGAAAGGTATTATCAAATAGCATCTGGACCACAAGTCATACATATTGAGCTCTACACTTCATACTTCACACTTCACTTCTGGTCTATTTCATGAATAACCAGCAGTGCAGGGAGAAAGAAAAGTGAATTTACCATGATCTAGCTTTACAATCTGTGGAAGCCTGTAAGCGCTGACCAGTTGATCTAAAGGCAAAGCCGTCGTGCTCCATGTAACATCTTTTAGATTGTTGTACAACATTGTTCCAAGGTCCATGTTGCTAGCTTATCTCGGCTAACTAGATCGCTAGTTAGCTAGCTGCAAGAATAAAGCTACGTTAGGCTTAATAACTAGAGATTTTGTAAATTCTCCATCTGTCGACTGATTTAAAATCGACATCGTTCTTGGTCGTTAGTCGCGTATGTTGCATTTTCATTCTGCTACGTCTCGTTGAGGTCTGTTTTGTCAGATTTCACAGCCATGTTTGTTAATGGTTCTTGTATTGCTATCAATTTGTGTCAAGCTGAAGTACAATCTACCCATCCTGTCATTAACGGGCTGTGAACGCCAAAATAAAAGTCTTTTCAAATATTTAGAGGACCAATTCAAAAATCTGATCTCTGAAATAAGAGATATCATCGTTAAAGGTTTTGATTTATTACACGGGTATGTGTTATATATGGTTATTACCAGTGTTGTAATATTTTTACCTTTTTTTCAGTAATTAGTAGTATAAGGCATTACTATTTCAAATACGGTAATAACATTACTATTACTAATCCGGGTAATACTGCGTTACAAGAACGACATTTCTGCTCCTAGCAAACTTATGGTAGACTAATTGAACCAACCTGTCCGATCATTTTTGGTTTGAGAGGCTGCAATGTTTTCACTTTGGCTGTTGACTTCTATGTTGTTCCCATACAGAGGATTAAATTATAAAATGAGCTGGCTACACAGGTTGTCATTTGTCAGGAAGGGGCGAGACAAGGTAGTGATTGTGAAAGTAATGTAACGAGTAACGTAACTAATTACTTTAAATACCCAGTAATGAGTAAAGTAAGATTTTCTGGAATTGAATATTTTTACTTTTTGAAGGAGTAAATAGTAACTTGTTACTATTCTCAGTAACTTGCCCAACACTGGTTATTACATGTCATAAGCTATAACAATAAAGTGCATGTCAAAAGATAAGACATCGATATGTTACTAGTTCACAATTTACAAGCTTAGATCAAGATTGCGTGACAGGCCCAGGTGTGGAAACCAATACTTGAGAAATCTATATGCAACACCAGTGATGCATTGTGTTACTTCCTTAACCACACCTTTTAGGGGTTATTTGCTTAAATAAATGGCGTTTCCTCTTTCTGTTTGTAGTTTGGAGCAGCACGATCACCATGTCTTTTGTGGACACTCTACGCCTCTGGGACGAGGCCGTAGGTAAAGTTGAAAAGGATGAGCCTTCGGAAGGCCTTCGCATCTTCCTGTCCATCCAAGACCCGAACTCCAAAATCTCCTTCAACATTGGCTGTCTGCACCTCATCAACAGGGACCTGGATGCTGCAGAGAAGGTGTGTCTGGAGTTGGTTTAATTAAACATACTGTCTTCTTGTAAGAAATGTATAGAATGTAAGGAAAACCACATGTGCTGGGATGATGTAAATATAATAATAATAATTATATAATAATAATAATAATAATGTAAAGTCATAGAAAAAGAAGTAGTGAATTTCAATGTCTCCTTTTTTAGAGGAAGTTGATTTCCTAGTTACTGTTGTTGTTTTCAATCAGGCGTTTGACGCCAGCATACGCAAAGATGAACACTTGTCCGTGGCCTTCTTCCAGAGAGGAATCGCGTTCTATAACAAGGAGCGGTAAGACCTTCTGCTCAACTAAAAGACATTTGTGCCTCTTCCGTTTAACATATTATTCCCTGTACTAGTGCAAAAAGTATATCACAGATATGGGGTGTCACTACAGCACGCACACACACACAGTGGTGTTCATTGTCGTTTAAGCTCATACTGTACCAGTAACTGTGTTTCCTGTGCAAAAGGTATGAAGAGTGTCTAGCTGATTTTCAAAATGCCTTCAAGGAACTAAGGGGCAACCAGCTGATAGATTACACAGCTCTTGGCCTGCGTTACAAACTGTATGCTTGTGAGGTAAGAAACTTCAACCAACCAATCAAAGCTTTGTATTTGTATAGCGTATTTTCTTACACAAGGCAACTCAAAAGTGCTTTACATTAGGCTTTAGATATACAGTGCAGACATGACACAAAACACACACAGGTGTGTGAGGGGGGAGATGCACTTATGTGATAGTTCAAATGTTTTTGTAACGCCGCTTCCAACCATTAAGGGGCATGTAATTGAAATGTATCCGTCTCCTGCACCAGATCCTTCACAACATGGCGCTGGGCGAGGCGTTGCTGGGGCGCTGGGAGAAGGCCCAGGAGCACCTGGTGGCCGCGCTCGACTACAAGACGGAGGCCAAGCTTGGCCTCATCGACAAGGCCCTGCAGGCCACACTGGTCAGTTCACTGCGTGACGCTAAAGTCAAGTGTTACGCTGAGCCTGACTCCGCCCACTGCACAACTTAGTCAAGGAGCTCAGGGAGGGGAGGGGCTGAGAGGGGGGCCCCCCTATTACCATTTATTAAGTTTGATGTTGCATGAGTGCACCAAAAGCACAGGCGGAAGCCAGCAAGGAACTTGGGAGATTATAAATGGATATGACATGTAGAGCTATTTTAAGACCATACCATCCAGATTTTTATAAAAAGATTTTGTCAATATTAACACCAGCATTGATTTGTCTTATCACAGTTCAGTGCTTTTATTTAGTTTGCAGCTCAAAAAACACAATTTAAGGTGCAGTTGCTCTTTAGCAAGTGAACTTGTTTAGTTGTGCAAGGAAGGAGCAGATAGGGCTTAGGAATCTTGCTCAAGAATGCTTAATAGTAGTCTGTTAGTATCCATCCCAGACCACTATGCTGTCTTGCCTAACTGCAGGGTTATAGATATTACATTTAAAGCATCTAACAGCTATTCATTATTATTTTTTTTTTACAAAGTGCCTTATAATTTGTAAATTTGTCAATAGCTGAATAGCTCACACACCAGCAATGAAAAGCAAAGAACATTCTAGAACAGAGGTCTTCACCATTTTGCAGGCCAAGTCGGGCTGATAGAAACACGGCATAGGGGACCCCCTATATAACATATCGTATAAACTTTTGTTGCCGGGCCAACATTAATATGTAGGGGGCCTATAGTGCCATGTATAAAAGAATAGCCAACATCATATCATCTGTGCAAACATACATTACCAATATATCATTAAAGCCTCACAAATAATTGTTAACTTAAAAAATACTTTTATAAGATGGAAATATATTGTATTACAATATATTTTACTAAATCTTTTAAAACAGATAGAAGTTGAATGTTGTTATTGATTTACTACTTAATCTCTAAAATTGCACTACCACTACCATATATTACACAAGACACTGTATGTAATAATACATTTTTACATTCAGAATAAGAACCCTAACTGCAGCAGTGATGTTCTCTCACCGACAGAAACGGAAGCTATTTAAACCAGTTGTGTTCCCATCAAAAGTGCTGTTTAAACCGAAGAAGAACTATGTGGCTGAGCTGGAGAAGCGGGACTATCTGGGAAAAGCTAAGGTACTAATAGCATCTAGGTGTTTTTACGTGTGGGTTTATAGTATAGCAGCAGAAATTACGTTTTCACAATTTTCTCCTGTGTTAATTTCTCTAAACTGAATATCTCAAATGCTGAAGGATTATTAGCCTACAGTAGTTTGTTTCTTTTTGTTAATGAAACAACATGGCCTTCTACAGCATGTTAAATCGGTTTATTTTTTTTACTTAGTTGAAGCCGTCACATCACTGCTTTTATGCTCAGGTTGTATCAACTGTTCCGGCATGTTGTTACAACACTGCTAAATGTTACTGTTGCAACACTGCTAAATGTTAGTTTTCAGGTTGTTACAACACTTCTAAATCATGTTGTTACAACACTGCTAAATGTTAGTTTTCAGGTTGTTACAACACTTCTAAATGTTAGTTTTCAGGTTGTTACATCACTGCTAAATGTTAGTTTTCAGGTTGTTACAACACTTCTAAATCATGTTGTTACAACACTTCTAAATGTTAGTTTTCAGGTTGTTACATCACTGCTAAATGTTAGTTTTCAGGTTGTTACAACACTTCTAAATCATGTTGTTACAACACTGCTAAATGTTAGTTTTCAGGTTGTTACATCACTGCTAAATGTTAGTTTTCATGTTGTTACAACACTTCTAAATCATGTTGTTACAACACTGCTAAATGTTCGTTTTCTGTTTTCAGGTGGTTGCCTCAGTTACCCCACATGACGACTTCTCTGGGTTTGCTCCATTACAGCCACAGGTGAAACATGCCTGATATTTCAGGGGCAGTAGCCTTAACAAATGTTGGTTTAATCTGGTTGATAAATAATCTAGTCACATTTGTTATCAGTGTTATATGTTCAGTGTTATGTTCAGACAGTGTTATTATGTTAAAGGTCATTTGAAGTCTGATTGGCATTTTAATAAAGTTTAGAAAGGTGATACTGGTCTTCACATCTCTGTAAAATCAACAAACTAGTCATGTAGACATTTCAGGAACATTCACTGAAACCGTAAGTATACATTTAAAGTATGTTTAAAGGCTGGTGATGTGAATTGTATGTGACACTGCCATCTATTAGGTGGAAGATGGCCCTACTGGTCCTAAAGCCCCCGAGACTCTGAGGTAGAGTTCAGATATTTACTTACACACAGAACCCAGGTGTGCAGGTTTTTAACTTTGACTAGCATGTATATGATTAAAATATGACTAATATAGTCATATTTTATATATATAAAAAATATATTATATATATTTTATAATATAGTCATGTAATATAATTAAAACAGTATATTATTAGTAATGTAAGTTTCACTAACACCCCAACTGTAGTGAAATTATTTATCTAATTGTTTTGTCGATGTAGAAAACATAAAGCTGTATCTTAGTGACCTCAACATGATTTGGTGTGCTTACCTATACTCCATGTGGATGGGATCTTGATCCACACAGGGCTTTCCAAGGGGAGCCCCACATGGTCCTCTTTGAGTTTGTTCCCGAGACCAGCGATGAGCTGGCTGTAGTTCCCGGTAACGTGGTGTTTGTGCTGCATAAGGGAGTGGACAATTGGGCATCTGTGGTCTTTAATGAACGAGTGAGTAAAGTAAACACAATCATTTCCTGCTATTAGGATCATCTTAGAAGATGTAAAATTTAACACGAAATTCATTTTGCGCTTTAAATTATATGTTAATGGGTTATGTATGTTGTGAAATTGTATAGCTACGTTAGCCCTAATGACATGCTGATGTCAGTAATCTAACACAGTAATCTAACACAGAGTGTTGACCCCCAAAATATCAGTGCCAGAGAGATACTCGTGAACCCCGCTATCCCCAGTGGTGATAGATGCAGAGCAGCCATGATAGTATTTGATCATATTTTAATATAGGCTAGTAGCAAAATAAATTAATATATAAACTGTACTAATACTAACAATTATGGTTAAATATGCTGTTTCATTTCTGAAAATCATTTTGTGACCTCTGTGTCTCATGACCACCACTTTGAGAACCAGTGTATGACCTATTCAGCTATTGAGAACTGTACTAATGTTATTTTAAAACCAAAATATGTGCAAAATCTATAAAATGATATTGATGTATACTGTAATTTGATTATTATAAAGATTCATTGTTGCTTTTTCCTTTAGAGAGGTCTTGTTCCTTACAACTACCTGGAACGAATGGAGATCACTTTATCACCCCAACAAATGCAGGTAAATTGTGTATTTAGCAGTTTGCTCAATATTTTGAACATGATTTCACAGCCGTTACGAAATGGTTTACAGTCAGTGCTGTCAACTTAAAGACAGTATCCCTTGTAGGCTACAAAAGCAACAACTTTTATTTCAGGAATATACATTTTACTTAAATTAATACATTATTACTTAAATGCATTGTTTTTGTCTCCTTACACAGGAACAGCCGAGGCGAGAACCTCCAATCAGACCTGAGAGGACTCAAGGTATGTACACAAACTATGTTGTCTCACGCACGACTGAACATTAGCATTTTACACAACCAGTATGTTGCAACACGCATACACCTCTCCAAAGAAAATCTGCAGAAGATGCGCGAGCAGCCAGTGCAATATATTCACATGTGAATAAACAATTTTTCTTTATGGCATCTCGGTAGTTCCAACTGCAAGCACTAAGGAGTGGGAGACACAAATTGAGGTATGCCAATTCACATCCCACTCACACACATTGTAGCCCTGGCAACTGTCTGAAGCTCATCTTTGTTCTGCTCTAAAATCGCTGTAATGTGAACTGATGGATAAAGTCCATTAAAGCCTCAGCCTCTTCTGCTTAGCTACATCACATATGTGACAGATGAATGTCTGTCTGTCAGTATGTGGGATAGTAGATGTTGGCTGGTTGTCAGCAGAATTGTCATGCAACAACACAGTGCACTAGACTTATTAATTTGTCTTTCCATTTCTTTTAAACAATAACCATATTAGAACTGCAAACAGCAATACTTGTGTCTTTAATTTAACAACTAATTCCTCAGTAGTTTAGTCCTCACTAAGTTTAACATCCAATTTGGTCACTGAACTATGTAGTTGGGTGCATGTCAATCAAAACTAGCTGGGTCTTAGTCTTGACTCAGTTGACCAGCATTGTGTTGCAAGCTTTACAAATATATCTTACACATAACCATCACTGGTTTAAAAAAAAAAAAAAAAGCATCTAATCAGTTGTTGTTGTGTAATGCTAGGATGCGGAGCCTGGGGGTCTCTATTGTATTGTCAAAGTCCATTTCACGTACAACATAGCGATCTGGGTTCCATGCGGGGATCCGTACGTGGCCCTGCTGGAGAAAATCAGCAAGAAACTACAACTGCCGGCGACATCGCTCACCTTGAGGTTTGGAAACGTTTCAGCTTCCTATGCAGTACTTTCTCTTTTTCTTCATCTTTCAGAAGACCTAGCCAAGAGCTAAAACAACATACAACAAAGTTTAAAACGTAAAATGGACAGACACAGACATAAAAAAACATCTTAGTCCGCTGCATATATTACATAAACGTATTAAACACAATGACCAATAGTCCATAACTCCATACCTTTTTGAATTGAGACAAACTAATTGTCGTATGGGGATTGAAGTCAATCATTTTCAAAGCGGTCTGAAGAACATTACAAGCAGTGGGAGCAGCAAACGTGTTCATCACCAGAGGCCACAGAAAGTACAGTTCTGAGGTGCATTCAGATCTGGCGGAAATTTGTGGCAAACATGTTTGCTTTAGACTTGAATTTTGACCAAAAATATAGAAAGGTCACCCTTCGTCGACGTGTGTTTGCCGAGAACTACCTCCAGAAACAGTTTGCTTGTGTTCCCTAAATATTTGTGGCAAACACAAAGCAAATGGAAGCTGGTCAAATATGTTATGGCGAACGTTTGATTGTGAACTCACCTCAGGTTCCAACATGCCTCGTTCCAGGTCACCATCCTCAGCGATCCCTGCTAGACTGACAGGCCAGAGTGACATGGAGAAGGTCTGGGCCAACACTAGTGGTGGTCGTGTGACGCTGTTGTGCGAGGCCAAGCAGGTGATGTGTATGTGTTCGTGTATGTGTGCGTGTATGTGTGCGTGTGTGTGTGTTGCCGTCAATGAATGGAACTACTATGAGCCTGTCTGCCACTAGATGTCGCACTAAAGCCACCGGCATCCCAGACCAAATCAAATGCTACACACCACGCACACAGGATGGAGTGAGGTAGCCTCGCCTAGACCATCCTTATCTGACTAGCATCAGTTAAATGTTGCCATGAGAATCAGAGTGGAAAGCCCAGGAATTATTTTGAATGTGTCCTGAGTAGCAACTGAACTTAGCAATCAGCGTCATATTGATACCTATACCCCGGGTGGTTTAGGTTTGTCCACAGCGAAAACGACCAGATTGTCTATCCAATCAACAATCAAAAGTATTTTTTTCCTTTGACCTTTACAAACACTTTCAATGGACGGTTCCCCAGATGGAGTTGAGTAACAATTAATCTGGCACGTCAGGTTAGGAGTGTTATTACGCCACTGTACACTGTGATTACACCACTATATAGAACATAGTTGTTTGATGCTATATTAATGTTTAAAATATAGGACAATTAAATATCCTTGTTCTTTTATCACCACACAACCTCAAGCATCCTTAAATATGTCCATCAGTTGAAACGACAACTCAATTTAATAGGTCTAGTATAACTTGTCTCAAGTTATACTAGAGATGTCTCAACTCCCTCTCCCTGAAGATTAAATAGATTTTACAAGGTAAGAGTTGGTTATTTTTGTTTTTCCTGTCTGCAGCAGGTTGAGGTTCAGAGCAAGAATGAGCCAGAGAGATTCCTTGTGGCTCTACATTCTTTTGAGTCTTCAAATCCAGAGGATCTTAATTTCGATGCAGGGGATAAAATTTTGCTTCTTTCTAAAGGTAATATACTAATCCATAGGTCTTCAACGTTTTTCAGGCCGATAGAAACACAGCCCAGGGACCCCACATATCATATATAATATTTAGTCGCTCGGCAAACAATATTGTGTAAGGCAGCCTATAATGCCATGTATAAAAGTAGGTCACTAACTAAGACAAAAATAATAGACAGATGTATATATTTATAGTATTTATGTATTTTGACATTTTAATTTTTGGAAGAAAATGTTTATCAAATATCACCTGCAGTACTTCTGAGGACCCCCCGTTGAAGTCATGTGCAATATCTACTGTGTTAGCACAAACATGTATTATGTCTTAATTTCTTCTCTGTCTTTTAGTTAACAAAGACTGGTTTGAAGGGCAGTGTAAAGGAAATACCGGTATATTTCCTGCGTCTTTTGTGGAGCAAGTGCCCGAGAATGGCCAATAACAGCTTCAAATACAAAACTACATATGTCAGAATAACCTGAGTAACAATAACTGTTTCCTAGAATATGAATACAGGTTTACATTAAAAGTTTTAATGTGATATAGTATTCACACATGTATACATCTTTGTTGTGTCATTAAAATAAATGCAAAAGGTTTCCCCCAATTATAATGTAAAATTTGTGATGCAAATGCTTTTTTGCATCATTAACACATACTAAACTACAAGTTTGCCACATGCATCTGATATATAGAAGAATGTATGTATGTAAATAAGGCATGATGAACAGTTATTGCAATGCCACTTGGATGCTACGTTGACGACCCTTCATCCTCGTAGGCAATAGCTATGCCTTTCCTCCCCGCCACAGCCTTCACCACAGGGGTCTCCCCCAGCTTCTGCTCCAAGCCCTGCCAGCTACGACCGGACAGAAAAGAAGCTGGAACGCAGAGAGAAAGACAGTAGAATAATAAGTGACTGCTCTGCATCAAAGTTCTTTAGACAGGTCTGGCCATTCTGCAGCCATCTTGGGGGAGAGCCATAACTGCACTTTTATGGTCTGTTAGTTACAGACGTCTGGTACTGGTACTTCTCCCATAGAGTTCTATTGAGGACTCTCCAAGTGGTCTGGCTCCTCTATATAATGTCTCTGGTACTTCTCCCATAGAGTTCTATTGAAGACTCTCTAAGTGGTCTGTCGTCTCTATGTCCCAAGTTGACTATAGGGGGGTTGGGGAATAGGGAACGTCAGAGATAGGCATGGGACGATATGAAGAATTAATGTCACGATTATCCTGTCAGCGACATCAACGTGTTCATCTGGCTGAGCTGCAGTACCTGCAGAGGCAGTGTTGGCCATCGTGAGGGCCTGGTTCCTCAGCACCACAGAGGAGCCGGGGGCCAGCGGTGGCGGGGGGCGTCTGCTGCGCAGAGCACCCGTGACCAGGGACATGTCCGCCTCCTCAGAATCGTCGTCCTCGCTGGGCAGAGGCACATGACTCTTCCCACCTGGAACCATACCGAAGACAAAAATGTGACGTTAAAAAATAAAATGGTTCTGCCGCTACATGCTAACTTCGTAAAGGTAAACTCAACGATTTGTATCTAGAATTACCATTGTGGTTGATACAGCTATTTAAACAATACTTTTAGCTTTGAGGACTGTGGTTGATACGTTCTCTACAACCCGCCACACACTATTGTGCAGTTTCACAATGCATAATATGGTGAGTCAGAAATGTGAGGGTCTGGAATTGTAACTAGGAAGGACAAAACACCATAGAAAGCTATTACAGCAAAACAGACAGTTGACGGAAGGTCCCGTCAGATTAAAAAATTGCTCAAATGTTATTGGAGGACATGCAAAACGGGGCGGGGCTTGGGAAAGGTAAATTCAGAGCACCTTTAAGATAAAAGACTAAGCAGTCAGGTTTACTGCAGTGCACATGCAGCTAAAACGGTACACATTCCTTCTACAAATAATATCCCTTTTGGGGTATTACATCCCAATCTAACCTGGCAGGAGATGGCGAAAGTCTGTGACGTATTCCTCAGACCACTCCCTGTTCCCGTTGCAGGCCATCTCCATCTCGAACGGCGTCACGACGGGTTTGTAGAAGTCGCGCGAGTCCAGCAGTGAGTTCTCCGGGCAGGCGATGAGCACGTAAATGTCTATCTCAAGGAAGTTGGCCAGTTTAGCCACGTTCAGCTTCCCCATGGCAAACAGGTAGCTCTTCTTCCCTGCTCGACGGATGGTCTCCTTCAGCTGCTGGATGATGGAGAGGTAGTCGGCCACGCCCAGCGTGCCGACAAGGATGCCCACCACGCTGGCGTCTTTGGCTCTTTCGATCAGATAAAAGCGCTTCGCCAAGGTCCGGTTGGTGTCCATCGACTCAGTCCGTCCCGTCGCTGTGTCGGGGTCGAAGGTGCAAAACGAGCAGCGGTTCCACGTGATCATGATGTTCCGCAGGGTCGCTCCTTCTTGGCCGATGTAAAACATGCCGTAATCTTTAACGGCAGAACCGGTTTTCAGGGCAAAGCGTCTCCCGAACTGACGGACAATGTGGTCGCCGTCGTGGTTGGGGCCACAGGGGTCACAGTTTGGTCTTTGGTTCTGCTCTTGACGGTCACAATGGTCCACAAGGAGTGTGGAGCCAACAATGTTTGGATAGACTGAGTATAAGATTGCCAGCAGGTCATCTGCAGGAGAGCATTATAATGGTGTAATTGGTCTAGAAGAAATTAAAGTATCACAAAGTTGTGCAATAACAAACACATACACACAATCCCACAAATGAAACACCAAAAGTAACAACAGAAATATAGTGGAATAAAACATGGCATTTTGGGCTATACACAAAAACGTCCTCCTTTCCAACGGTGCTGGAAAGGAGGGTTCGGCCGATTGTCGAACCTCAGATTGAGGAACAACAATGCGGATTCCGTCCTGGTCGTG
>JAODUH010078369.1:0-39589 GCA_027564835.1 Typhlichthys subterraneus
TTTATATATATATACAAAATGTATTAAGCAGAATGTTAAAACAAGAGGCATATTTAATGTACTGTATTGCTGTTACAAAAGCTAATTAATAGCCACTAATCAAACATGTCATTGCCAACATTTGTGGGATATTTTGAGGGATATTGGTAAAATAGTTTTTCTCAAAATATCAACCTATTTTGTTCCTCAAAATCATCTTCAAGAATTTACAGTAGCCTGTGTCTTTAGCAAAATCTCCTAAGCTGTGTGAGAAGGTCTGCTCTTCTGTTAACCAGGCTTCCTCTCTGGTTGGTCAGAGCCATACTTGGGGCGATGCAATGTCACTGATTAACACACACTCTGCCCAGACAACAATAGCTCTCCACGGAATAGAAGGCAGGAGAGCATCATCTCCTTTCTGGTGCTAATTGGGCCACATCAAACATGTCCTGCCACACTAGAGGTTTGGGACAGGCTAACCTCTTCTCTGCATCCATGACACGGGCTAGCTTCCTCATGCATACCATAAAGAGAGGTGGGGGTTTTAAGAAAGAGGGCATAGAGCAGAAAATAATTAAGATAATAAAACAGAAGCCAGTTAATATTGTGTAGAACAGTGTTAAGTTGACACTTTTCATTTTTGAAGTATACATTATTATGTTTTATAATATATTATATATATATATATATATATATATATATATATATAAGTATTATATAATAGGCTATGCAATAATGGTAAAGATGATCTGTTATTTATGTTTTGAGTGTTAAAATGTAGACGTTGTTTAGTTGTTAACGGTCCACCCTCATTTAGGTGTGAGGATGTGAATAAAAGCATTAGCCTACAGTACTGTAATGTAACTAAACTTGACTTGTTTGATGAAGGTAGTGGTTATGTTTGTCATGACAGATATATCACTCACACATGTCTATTTAAAGTTCATTAGGCAAAAAGAGGGTTAATACCCTTCTTTCAGCTCACATTCCCAGACTTAACATCTCCTGCGGCTGATACAGGCACCAAAATAACAAGTCTTAGTCTTAGTCTATGTTCCAACACAAGCTGCTATCTGCATCGCTCATCTATTTTCTCAGCTACAGCGTTGCCTGTAACGGGTAAATACTTCCCAAAAATGCTTTAAGATCCTAAGGTATACAGTAGGCGTATGGATTTAGAAGTAATGTAAGCCTATAAACCATATTTGTTTAGATTAATTGCATATTTTGTACCATAATGTTCAGTGTGGACATGGATTACACTGAGGTTTAATGAGCACCAGGGAGGCAAACAAAACATGAACCAAACCTGTACGCTGGGCTTATCCGTGTTAAGCAGAACGGACATGACTCAAGTGTTTAACGTGAGCAGCTTATTCTTTCCCATGTAAAACAAAACACGAAACAGTGTCACTGGTGATTGACAGTTGCCAGCTTATAAAAGATCTACTGTGTGCTAACGTGTCCTAAATGATCACTCAATGAAGCTACATTGGAGTGGCAGGTCTTCCTGCATGACATGTTGGCCTTTGAGATGACAAGGGAGAGGTTAATGTAATCGTGGCCAATTAGATGTGCTGCCACTGTGTTGAATGTGCTACAGTATGCTTTCACAATGACCTGAGAAAAAAAGAGTTATATCAGACGCGTGTGAAAAACCACACAGGCCAGCGAGTGTCCTGGCTGTGACCGCTTTGAAAAGAGACCACCGAGCATTCTCCTTCTTCATATCTGAAATTAGCTGGGAAAGGGGGTTATATTTAGGTACTTTCTTTTCTATGGTCCTTCAGAGCCACCAAGGCACCTTCAATTCAAGGTGTGTGTGTGTAGGGGGGTTTGTGAAGGGAAGGGGGGGGGGGGGGGTCTTCCAGCAGCTTCGATCGTCACACCAAGAATAGGATGAACAATAATACCGTAATGTTATTGCAAGAACAAGGGCATTGATGTTTGGATACATGTACATCAACTACACAATAAGGTATTGATTGATTGACCAAAGGTCTGTCCACTGAATCCTATATTAGATGCTTAAGAGATATTACATTATTACACACTTGTCTTATGAGGTGTTTTAAAGAAAGGACGTATATCGCAGAGGGGTAGATTAAATGATAAGATGTAACAAACCATGAAGTTACTGTAAGGCAGGAATGCCATCATGCAGGCTGTATTAAAAACTGCTTCAATACACATTTAATAGGGGTCACTGGTCTCCATGGACAATGGTTCATGGTTAATTGTTGAGACTTTGACATGACTGTTCCAGAACTTCACTAGCTCTTTCTATGCTGACAAATATTCAGGACAGGGTCAGGGAATTATGATAGATTTTCAATGCCTAGTGACCATGACCTTTTTAGTGTCATATACATAGTGTCAAGCAATGCAATGAACTCATTGTGATGTACCTGGCTGGATGGCTCGCTGCTGACAGAATCCATCGCACATTCTGACAGTCGCCTGTGTGACCTCGATGGCGAGGTGGCAGTGCCCCCATTTTGTAGACGATAGGGAACGGCTCTCATATCAGCTAAGCTCTTTGCCAGTGTCGCCTCGTCAGTGAGGCCAGGGTCCTCCTCGTTGTCCATGGAGACAGAAGATCCATATCCTTGGTAACCGTTCTCAAGTTCACGGCCCTGACTTTCCGGGCTTTCGTTTCCGTCGCGGGTGAGCGATGACCGGGAAGCGACACCAAGCTTGCGCGTCCGCTTGCTGTTTTGCAGGGGGCTGCCGGGGGGCTCCGAGGTGCTGCCCGTCCGCTCAGCATGGCTGGCGGGGGTCCCGGTACCATTGCTGTTAGACGGTGGCAGAGGGGCTTTGCGCTTGATTTGCCGCAGCATTATCAAGTAGATACAGCCACCATTCCAGCACTGGTCGGCCAAGTAACTAAAGAAGGTGAAAGGGGGGAAATAAAACACATAAACATAAACATAAAAAGAACAACTTGTTAGGGTAATGTTATTTAGCATTTTAGCAAAACATTGCATTTGAACTGTTAATAAACTAATATTTTCTCATAAACTACTGTTAAAATGGGCAATTACAAGATCATTTACCACATTTTAATCTGTTTGTAAAACTAAAAAGTTCCAAAAGCCCCTCTTCATTGCTTTTTATAACTTTTCATCCCCGCATGTAGTTTATGTTTTTGCTTAACTTTACGTAAGTACATAAGTTATTGTCCTGCAAGGTGCAAGATACACAGATACAAATGGACGCTCTCCATTCAAGAATACCATAAACACATTGTGGTTAGTTGCTGAAAATAAAAAGGTGCGGCTTTTCAGACACATATTTTCATAATACCCTGAATATCCGTGTTAAGGAACTGCATACCTTTCTTTGTCTCAAACAAAAAATATATTTTCACGTCCTCATAAGGCTAGTTTAGTATTTTAACATGCACAAATATTTACAGTTATTGCTACTGTAAATTTATGGCAGAAGAAGGACATTCGTTCAGGTGAACTATACAGGATTGAGGGTAAGAACATCTTTGGAGACATTATGTTTGCACAGCACTTTTACGTTTGCACAGCTTGCATTGGTATAATGATTGTTAAAGCAAAGTTAATGACTTGCAAGCCAGCTTTTCTTGGCAAACAATCACATTTATTATTCACTATACAGAAGCATTATCACAATCATGTTGATTATAATGTATTTTTGTAGAGATGCTGAACAAATACACACTCACTCCAATTAAACTGTAGATCTACAAACAAACAAGGAATAACTGTATGAGTCATGCATCCATCACACACCTACTTGACTACACTGCATAAGTTGTTCTGCCTAATCATAAAAAAGGAATACCAACAACATATTAACTTGTCTGTAAAGTTAACAAGCTGGTACATTGAACTCTGCCCAAAACAAGGCACATGTCCTGTGCATTATACAGTACAGGTTCTCTATACTCCTCACACATACAAGTCCTATGTCCTGTGTACCCAGACAGTCCACAGTAGCAACATGTTGTCTGTTCCCCAGTTTCAGTTATCTGTCTCTTGTGCCACCAGCCTGCCTGTTGAGTTTGATGGCAGCGCTAATGCAACCTTCCCAACAAAGCATTTGCTTACATCCACAAATGGCTTGGCAGACAATGTAGAGAAAGAGAGGCCAACACTAAAAACAAACACAAGCGTTGACACAGAACAAACGCTTTTGAGAGAAACCACCAGGAAACAGAGAATAACAGTAGTATGTATGTTCAGTACACCCTACAATCTTGTCAAAACAAATGTTAAGAGATTTGGCAGAAGGTCAGATTAAAGAGAAGAAGAATATATCAATAACATCTCATAGAGTGAATACTATTTATTATAACCATTCTTGAGTTCTAGCTTGAATGATGGGTGAGCCAGAGCTTCTAATAAGAGAGGCCACTCAGAAACATGTGTCTTCAAAGAGACTAGTCCCCATTTACACAAGCATGTAATTTAGGAAAATAGCAAAGCTTGAAGCATGTAAATAATTAGGCACCACATTCAAGATGCTATCACAAGGGTTGGACACAAATGTTACGGTCTGTGATGATAACAAAGCTAAACTATACACAATGCTTACATTACTTGTACTGTATATGAGAGTAAATGTGCATTAAGGTGTAAGAACGCCTAAAGGACACATGCACAATTCAAATCAATGATATTACGACAGCAAAATAGAACACCCACACGTTTTCAGTATTAGCCAGCTCATGTAACAAATATAAATGTTTTAGGCTTACAGT
Source organism: Typhlichthys subterraneus (assembly GCA_027564835.1). Lineage (NCBI taxonomy): Eukaryota > Metazoa > Chordata > Actinopteri > Percopsiformes > Amblyopsidae > Typhlichthys > Typhlichthys subterraneus. The sequence goes on from JAODUH010078369.1 coordinate 4,715, forward strand.
ATTGTGTTAAAGAAAACCTAACATCCAGGGTATAGAGAACTTGGTGAGACCATCCTTAAAATGTATTGAAGCACAACGTACTACAAGCGGTCCAAATGTACACACACATGGCACATTCTAATTCAGTAAAACGTGCAGTGGAGGTAATGAAACATCTGCAAAATATAATTGCCCAAAATAGTGATTGTATCCAGTATGATTCATGTGTTTCCTGGTAGGTGTCTGTTAATCCCTGCTTAGCTGATATGTATCTTTGTCTAGTTACAGCATGCAGCTGATTCCAAGAGATTTGCATTTGCATAGCAGAAAAGGCAAAACATATGGGATGCCCACTGCTCAGGAATGTACCGGCACAGAAAAAGTCCCTCAGTCCCACTGTTGACGGCCTTAATACCATTCATGTTTATGGTTGTTACTTATTCAAATTAAAATGCTTGCATCCAGGCAGTTACCGTAAGTGTACCCAAACAGGAACCTACACTGATCAGATAGCCCCTAGTTCATCGGTTAACATAACATTAAGATTTTATCTTCCTCCAGTTTAGCTCTTGTGGTGCTGTTTAGGGTGGTCTTTGTCCCAGAGGGATTTAGAGATTAAACCAGCGTTGCTGCGAAGCAAGCAACACGTGTCACACCCAAGATAGCAGTGGTGATTGCTTTTAACTCATGTACCCGAAGAAAGAAGGTTGTAGCTACATCACAAGGCTAGGGATGGAAGAATGATGCAAGCCAAAGGAATTGCATAACTCACTCTTTGGGACTCCGTTTAAAGATGGCAGATTTGCCTCAAAAATCTCATCGCTTAGTAATTATACATTCTGTAAACAACTCGGCAAACAATGTCTTCTTACCAAAAGGCAGCAGCTACTATCAGGTAACCTACAGTGGTTTCTCTATAGCTAACTCATCTTCATATCAGTGGAGACATCATGCCGCTAACTCACAAGGAGAAGGCATCAGCTAAAGCTCATACCGTATGATGCCACAGACTGATATCCTGGTAATGTGTCCTGATCCTAAGATACTAGAAGCAGTTTCCATAATAGCATCTTATCTACGTGCTGGGGAGACAAAGATTTACAGTAAGACACAATGAATGCATGACTCTTCAGACAGGTGCTTCAACCTCAGAGTAAAATCATTGCATCTCCTCTTTATTGATGGCAAGATGGAACTTCCATTTTCATAGCCTAATATTTGTATGTTAGATGCAGAAACTACTAGATAGCATCTGTCATTTTTTGATGACGATATACTAATCATTTCTGATTTCTAGCAGGTATCAGTATTTCAGTATTTTTTTGCAACTTATTACCTAGGAAAACATTTTGAAAAACATGGTATTTTAATTACAAACACTTCTATTTAAATGACACGATAGATTACATGCTATATTGTACTGCAATTAGTTCTGTCAAAAACCTTTTGATTTTGTCATTTACATTTCAGTATAAAACTGTGGCCTAATAACACTAGTATCCTATAATGATCTAACTGATTGGCGATATTTCTATAACTAATTCACAGCAGCCACATGCAGCAGTTCACAGAAAAGGGCATATCAATAATGCCCTGTGTCTGGATGTAACAGACATTAGCAGGGATAGAAGAGATTAGCTCTAAACAGGATGCATTAGCACCATCCGCACTGAATTGGAACAATGTGTTTCTGAAATCTGTTAACGTTATATTTGTGTAATGTGTCTACAAAGGCAATGAAAAAGCAATGAAGCTTTGTGTTTATTTTTCTAGAAACGACTCATGAATGGTAAGCATTATGTGTACTGAATACCCTGATCTTAAACTTGCACAATGACCTGCCATAAAGTCTAACATTACGACTTGCCTAAGATTTAATATTGCCAAAGTTGGGCGGAATTCTTTTGTTATAGCCCTGGTAAAGGCATTCCTTAGGGTGGTGGTGAAACACTCACAGGAACTACATTGGTCAGCATTTTACTCTTAAACAAGCAAAGACACGGCAGGAAAAATGGTGTCCACCGCAACACACTAGGTAAATATTCAGACGTCTGATTAGAAAGCTGACATCCTTCTTTCCACCGCTCTTGACATAACATTAAGCCCCACCACCATTTCTCAGAGCATATATCCTTCCACTACCAGTGACATTAATGTGGTCACAAACAGCAACAAGGAGAGGTTATTCAAATTCTTGATGCTTTTGCCACTTTACAAACTATATGTTTAGGCTTTTACACTATATAAAGCCTTATATTGATAAACAAAGTTTAAATGTGTATGCAGTACAGTGCTGCTCTGAAGGTAGTTAAACCTTTATTGGGTGGTGGGTTAAGGACAGGGCCGCTTACAAACTGGGACTAAATTTGGCAAAGCAGGTCCATAAAGTTATAACATATAAAGGCCACTGAGATATATTAATAAAATTCCTGTGACATTACTCAAATGTATAATCTGAAACCGTTATCTTGCATTGTGGCCTATTATTGTTTACTGCTAATAGCTTCATACCCTAGAGCCTTCTGTCAGATTCACATCAGATTAGCACAGTCAGTGTAGTTATTAACAGTCCATCATCTAATACCAACAGTAAGTCAAAGTCACTTTTATCTCCATAACTCTTAAACTTACCTACTGCTTCAAGAATCCTTAGGTCATGCAGAGGACAACAAACCAAGGACACTTCCAACTGTCTTGAATGGTAAAACAAATACAGCCCACTGATGCATAAAGTTGTATGTAAAACCATTTCACAGACTAATGCATTTAGGTGGCAATCATGTGGCCCATTTGGACTAAAGGAGAACAGAATGTCTGATTTTCACTTATTGAACATGAGCACAAAATTGGAATGCTTCCCCGGGCGATATAATAAAATACATGCTCGGAACCTGATGATGGTTTGACAGACAATATTTAGTGCACCATTTGTATGGTGTGTCCTACCAAAAATAATGTGCCAAATCAACAAACGTCCACCAACTGCCAATTGATGTTTACTAGCAGTTAAATACCTAAGGCACTTCCATGATCATCATGCAATTTGGTCCACATATGAATGTCACTGCCATGAGGAAGCACAAAAATCATTCACATTTTGGCCGTTAAACTTGACATTGACAAGCATGCAGCAATAGAGCTACTAAATATTTTCACTGTTTTATTGTACGACAGGCCTCTATTATGTGTGCATGATTCTAAATCTAGACCCACGTAGGCTTGTTAAGATGGATTGACCTCAATCAGTTCACCATGGTCATATTCAGGAATGTCTTGAGTCAGTCGAGAACAATCTCAGATATTACATTATTCATCTTATCAGCTACATTATTATCAGAACGTATATATAATTATCATATTTGGCGTGGTTGATCAATAAAATACACACAGAGACAAACTGGTTCTTCATAAGTTCTTTGGAGAACTACAAGTGCTCTAAAAAAACCTTTCATTTCTTGAAGAACCTTTTAAGGCTCTATAGGAAACCAAAACTACACTCTGAAGAACCACCATCTGGTTCACTGAAGAACCACATTAAAATGGTTATTCAGGGAACCAGAAATCTTAAGATCTTTGAAGAACCTTTATAGGTTATCTTATGGCAACACTCAATAAGAACCACTCTTGGTTCTAATTGGAACCTTTATATTTAAGTGAGTAATATCATACAGTAACTGTTCAAGTTCATATAGAGACTGTGTGTGTATACAGTATATATATACATATACTGTATATATATATATATATATATATATATATATATATATATAGAGAGAGAGAGAGAGACAGAGAGAGAGAGAGAGAGATGTGTGTGTATGCATGTATGCATGTACAGTATGTGTGTGTATATATATATATATATATATAGCTACTGCGGTTAAGCTACATAATTGAAGTTAGTCACGTTTTAAGATGTCACATTAACGTATACACTATCTTTCATATCCACAAAAAAACAAAAAATGAAGGATCGCCTACATTGTGCTGTATATTGATGCCAGAGTGGTATGCGCGCTTAGATCAGGTGATAAACTATGCCTATTAGTCCCATGACATTAAGAAATCAAGATTCACACGAGGAGGCCAATATTCCTCATAAAATATGTAAATGTGACATTTATGCTCTATCCCGTTCATTGGCAGAGCTATTGTATAGAACTAGGGTTAATGCGTTACAGCAATATTAAAGTGCATAGCGTGGCACCACCAGAGCACGTTTTAATATTGCACATGGGCCTCATTGTCTTTTCTGTAAATGGGTTCACCGTGCTCTAAACCTATAGTAGCCTACATTATTTACACTAATTGACCATACTTAGGTGGCACAAAGGAACACAAAGCTTGCTGCTAAATAAGTATCCTACCACCTACCTGAACTTTTTAATGCGACCACATATCAGGCGTTCTGTGTTGTAGCCAGGATATCTGACAGCAGCGAAACAATCTGGCAACACGCTTTAATCTGCCCTGAGACTAAATGGAAATCCCGTGAGTTCGATGGTCACCTCCAGGCAGCGGGTCAGTAAAACAACAGTTATAGGCTACTCCAATGTAGTAAATCTAATCCATGCAGGCGCGTCACTGCCATATTGTGTCCTGTGTGAACGCACAAATTATTTTCAGTCTCAAACCAATTTCTCCCATCCTCAGCACTGCAGCCAGGACTGCTCCTCAGGTGACAAGCAAGACAAGTAAAAGCATGTTATAGAAGGTGTGGATCGTGGGTGTAACGTTACGCCTCGTCCCAGGTGTTTACGCTTGTAGAAATAGTGGGGTTATCCCTGGGGAATCAGTCTCGTTTTCTTGTGTGATCTTGTCGATTTTTGTGTCTGTGGTTCTGTCTAATAATATCTCACCCGTTATTTGCAGCTCAAAAGCGCTTACATAAAAAAAAGCTGGCTACTGGAGCAAACAATAACGAAGCGCGAACATGTAGCCTACACATTTGTGTTGTTAAGCCTATTCTTTCAACTCCGTCTGGACGGCGTAAAAAATCAATTCCTATCGAATTTGACGCGGGCTTGTCTATTTTTGTAATTCCTGCGAGTCAGTGAATGTCAGTTTGTTGTGGATAGCATGCCTGTATGACTCAATCGAGCTGCTGAGGTTCTACGACGTGTCTGGCCGTTATACCAGTTAATCCAGGGAAATCATGAGAAAGTTAACTAATCACAATGCAAACTAAATGAGCAGACTCACTGAAGCATATGCTGCTGCCCCCTACTGACAGGCTCTAGTAAAATGTATCTAAATGCATTAGGCCACTGCAGGCCTACATTAGTCAGGTGGACAATCATTTTGCTTTGGAATGTAATATTTGGTCAACTAAATAAATAATAATACCTAGTATAGGAAAAAAATACTGAAATTAAAACAAGCAGTGTGCTACTCTAAATCGCATTATGAACCAATGCATTCTAAACTTTTTAAATGTTACTGGCATATATATTTAGTCCTACATTTACAGCTAAATTTAGCAGACACTTCTATCCAATGTGACTTACAATTAGTACATTTGTCATTAGCTGAATTGGTCATACACCAATGCTTGTGAGCAAAGAACATTCTGTTAATGTTAATGTTAACATACATTGCATGCAGCGTTATTCAATCCTCAAAATAATTGCGTACAGCCTAAATACCAGAAAAGTGCTTCATTTTCAAAAAGCTGATAATAGTCTATTAAAAAATGGATCATCATGGACAACGTCTGTTACTGGGAGTATTATGAGGTTAAGGAATGTTCTGGAGATGGGTCTTAATGCCTCTTGAGGAAGATGAGAGAGGGATTGTTGTTGTAACAATCAACACTTTCAAGAAAGGATGACAATGAATTTAATATTTTACCACTTCCTGACATTTCATAGCAGTGTGAAGAAGCATGCAGATTTTACAGACAAATATTTTCAGGTAAGAAAGTTATACATTTGGATAATTACTGATATTGTAGAAGTTAAAGTATTTTACATATATTTATATATATACTAACAAGTATATACTGTATATATATATATATATATATATATATATATATATATACACATACATACACACACACATGTATATATATATAGACTGTATATCTTACAGGGGTCTTACAGGGTTGGGGATGGTATTGACACATTTAAAAGTGTCAATACCATACCACCTAACCTTAATAATGGCTCTATGAAAATGTAATGACAACAAGCTGTTGCTGATAGGCATACTTTCAAAGCATAAGGAGTTTCTTCTTTTTCTACTACTTGTCATTGCAGGCACGCCATCACACACACCACTGTAGCATGCTGTAGATAGGAGTAGGGTAGAGGAAACATGTTTAGATCTCATTAAAGTGAGACATTTGTGTTCTTGGTGAACTACAGGAAGATGGCAAAGTGCTGTTGTAGGCACAATCAAATTAGATGGTCTCAATTTGATACATTTTGATATGCTTTCAAACAGCTATTTCCAGTAGACAAATAAATAGTACTTTGTCTCAAAATGTGAGTGCTCTAACACAAATAGTATGTGGTTGTAGGTGCTGAAACACAACCATCCCCAGGTCTCCCATTTAGAGCATAGACCTTTTTTATGGGAGTTGTTCTGGATTTGATACGGTAATAATACAGTCACATAGTTCCTACAGTATATGTCCCAGAATGTCAAGTATGAAACACAAAACAAAATCCATAAATGGGCCACTGGACACACACAGCAAACATACTTGACGCACTGTTAATTGCAAGATACCAACCTCACCATATGCCATCAGAAACCATAATCTCACCTATAACCTCTCAGTTTTTCTTCATGGACTATTCACTACTTTATGCAGGCAGGACTCAGATGGCATACCGCCTGGGCATTCCATACATTCCATGGTCAAGTTAGTCTGTTAGAATAAGTAGTAGCCATACATTCACACAACGGCAGCACACTAAGTTCGGCTGGGTGGTGCATCAAACAATGTAAATGCTCTGTATTCATACATGTTTCACTCAAGCGGCTCAGAGTCAGTTGAAATGTTTTGTCCTTGAAGTCAATAGGAACCCAGTGTGCTTGAAGACTGGCTGTTAGGTCTCTATTAGATCAAGAAAAAATTTTACATTATGTTTCGCAAGTCTCAGATGACAGATCAACAATATACGATTTAGGAACAAATGTGTTTTGTAATCATTAAATGTACTAATGTTGTGGTATTTGTAGACAGTTTGCTTATAGAGACAATTTGCTATAATCTTGCTGTGCCATCTGCTGGACAAAACATTGAATTATTCACTAGCATCTTTCCTGAGGGGCACTTTCTAAATAATTGACAATAAACTTTAGAGTCGCTATAAATTCTCTTCTTGCTCTGTTTTTGTTTTAAAACAGGTTAAACTGGTGCTCCATCCTGAATTGAGCTATTTATGTTGTAAGGAAAGCAATTAGCAAAACACAAGTCAGGATTTCAGGATGAAACCATACAAAATAACTGAGAGTCAAATTAAATTAATTAAATTAAAATGAAAAGTGACTGCAGTAAAGGCTAAGCCTGCTTAATACAGTATATGTATTGGGTCTAATTACATTTTGTACAGAAATTCCTAAAGGTGAGTGAGAGAATTATATCCTTTTCCCCTGTTGACGATGTTGCTATTTGTGTGATAGTGTTAGATATCCTTGTAGGGGAGCCAAATCATTGTAATGTGCAATCATTCATAAATCAAGCAAGACTTTAAATCAGGCAACCAGAAATAAGGGTATTGCAAACTATTAACCACATACTTCCTTATTAATAACAATCATAAAGTACTACTGATAGAGGAGATTTTACAAAATTGTATAGAGAGATTTGTTTAGGAAAGTGATTTGAGATAATGTATTAAAGTTAATATGCATTGTCTTATCAAACTCATCACACATAAATCAAAAGGTTTGTTAGCATACAGTATTGTCCTGCTCTGAACTACCAAGAGAAGAGCTCTCACTTTTTCTTACTTTTCTGTAATATGGGAATGCCCATCAAAATCTGCTCATAGAAATTACTTGATTTTGCGTCCATAAATATGTGGGTCCCTCAGACCAAAGACGGGTAATACTTGGCAATCCGGCTTGTACCCCTTAATCTCCCAGCCCATCTGTGAGCATTTGGCTGATCATCTTTGGGGACGGGGCATCATGTTAAGACCCTTTTCGTTCAAATGCACTTGCACTGGCCAAGATGTAGTTCTTCCAACCACTCCTTGATCAGGTTATCCAACCAATAATACCATTGAATCTTCATGTTTTATAGTCAATATATTTAACCAATCTGAAAAATACTTTTAATATGTAATCAGCTGCAGCATTTTCTTTATAATGCAATTCTTCCTTGTTTATATAAAAAATCACCATGTTGTAGGAAGCGCGGCTCAGCTGAGAGTTGAAGCACTTGGGAGTTTCCTTTTTAACATCCAGAAGAAAAGTGTCAGCAGAAAAGCTAGACCAACCCTTCTGCCCACTGCTCCCACAGCCTTGACATCTTGTCATTATGTCAATTGTTATCTTTAACCTATTTCATTATAGTTTTCGATTTACACTTGTTTTTCATAGACTCGAAATCTGGGATTTCTGATGTCTACTTAACATGACCAAATATAACAGACACATATCTAAAATATGTCGTAAATAATAAAGTAAATGGGGTTCCAATGCAATTAAAATCAATAAATAAATAAATAAAACAAAGCTTTGATTTTACTACTACTACTGTTCACACAAAATGTACCGTTTGACAAGAGCAGTTAGTCCTGAAGGATACATGCTTATTTCCCAACAGACAAAATGAGGTGAGGCCATTGTAAAATCAAAACAAATGTAAAAAAGTGAATTTTGATCTTCTTCTCTACCCTGGCTTCTCCTTCACTCAGTGTCCCATGGTCGAGACAACAAGCTGCCAAATCAGAGAGAAGCTATAGAGCAGGTGTGAGGAAAATATCTGAACCGAAAGACAACACCCAGTGCTAAACCTCATTAACATCTCACACAGCCAGCGCCATTTCTTTAGTTCTAAGAACTGCAGTCAACACTGAATGCCTGCTCATGTCCATCATATTGTACACTATCATATGACAAATCATTAGTCAGATTTAATCAAATACATACATACACTTTTACTTGAATCTGAAAGGATTCAAATCTTAACATTGTTTGAAAACCTAATAGGAACTTTGCCAGATTATGTATTTCATCAAAGACATTTGGAATAGCCACCCAGGAGAGGGAAATTATTTTTTTTGGCAACAAACCAACATCAGCAATATGCATAATGTGGTCTGATTGTCTGCCAGACAAACCCTCATAGAACACATTTATTGTTACACTTCTAAAGATTACTAACCACAGAAATAATTTTCCATATTTAAAGAGTATACATTCTGGCTAATACATTATATCTACAAATCTAAAAATCACCTCATGCTGCTCAGGTAAAAAATGCCTGTCTCAAAATTCAACTATAATATGACATTATGAATAACCTAAAAATTATAAATATTCTCTTCTAAATTACCTTTTGAAAGATGGTTACGAATGTATTGGTTTAAGACAAACCGCAAAGAGAAAATAGGTTAAAATAAGTAATTCATTATAAATTAGGCTACATTATTCATGTTTATAATCATCTCCACTGACAAGCTGGGATGCAGCTGAGGCTTAAGCAATGCAGTGTTTTCCACTTATGAATGGAATGAAGAGCTCCTGTGTTAAAAAAACCCCATGTGCTTCGTTTAAAATTGAAATCAGGTAACAGGCAAAAATGTCGTTGATTCAACCACCGATATTTCTAAAGTTCTCTCATCTTAAGCAAAATCTCTCCAAAGTCCAATCCATTCTCCATTCCTCCAGAAACTGAAAATGGCAGAACTGGAAGGACTCCATTCAGCTAGATTCCATTCTGAGGGAGACCTATCCAGTCAGGGAAACACATTAAATGGGCTATTTTATAGCCAGGGTTTGGACCAAACTGCTTCACCAAAAAAAACCTTTAGAGGAAAGCTCTCAAGGATAACAAAAGTAATCTGTCATATGTCTCATACATTAATTTCTTTAACTTTCCATGAATATGAATATGAATATGCTTCTATGCTATTCTAATTCCCCTCCAATGCTCAAAGACGTTTTCCACTTAGAGAGATCGCAAGACTTTGTAATTCCGTTTGGAGAGGAGAAATTAAAGTGTGTGTTTGTGAGAGTACATATCTTGAAATAGGCAGGGCAAGTATTCCCTGTTTAACCCATTAAGCCTTGAACACAATATGTTGCGTTCTACCCACACACAAGAGCACAGTGTGCTCCTATAGGACAGACATATCTCAGCAAATGAAGATCTAATGATATCCATTAACGGCCCTTTTTCAAGACTAGCCAAAATGGACTCACTCTGCTAAAAAGCCACTTTGAGGTTTCAAAAATCACACCAATTTGGTAGGGTTATTATATGTGCTCAAGCACAGACAAGTTTACATGACGACCACAGGTCACCGTGTTCCAGCACACCAGCTGTGCTCTGTACGAGCAGCGGGACTGGAGGAAGATGTAACATGTAGCTGTACTGTGTCTGGTAATGTTAGTTACTAGACTACTACACTGGACACAACCCACTGCATTTTACCCATACAGTAGAGTACTGTTGACTGTATATATACTATTTGATATTAGTTAATATTAGTTATTAATGCACCTTTTTTTCAATTTCAGGACTGATTTGATATTGTCCCTGCCAGATTAAAGCATTGCATCTCCGAAAAGCCAACTTCTCCAACAAAATATTGTTCTCCATAATTATCCAAATGCATTTTGTTTGCCAAAATGTAGAGACACAATGCTTCCTTGCCCCTTAAAGAATACAATTATTTGAAATACAAATGTTTTACATTTGCTAAATCTGGAGTTGCAGTGATTTCAGCTGACAGTGGTGTTACAGTATATATGAAACCCTTAATGTGTAGAGCTAGCTAACAGATTAGACATGGCAGGTAGACAGCGTACTAATGCCAAAATACAAAACCAGTGCATTTCAGAACTATAAGGCTGCGGTCAATTGGCACTGACAGGCGCCACCGGTCACCAGCCAGCTACTACTGACAGCTGTGCTTAAGCCCTTGGCGTACACGCTCAAAACATTAGCCACGTCTGTGGGTTTTTATTATTGCAGTAAATCATATAAGCAACAGGAAAATGAAAGTTCCCACATACCTGTATATATTTAATATGCATCTTAGACATAGCTAATATTCCTCCCATTAGAAGTTCTCAAATCAGCCTAGGGCTGCTCCATTATGGAAAAAATCATAATGAGGATTATTTTGGTCAATATTGAAATCATGATTATTTAACACGATTGCTCATTGACATTAGAAAGATGTTGCATTTTGTCGTGATCTAAATTAACCGGCAGGAATGAGGAAACCCACATGTAGACTTCTAATAATATAACTTGTATTAACAAAATGCAATGATGAGTCCAAAGTTACAATGTGCCATGGCCGTGGTCTGAACTACGTCCACACAGAAACAAAGTCCCGTGTAAATGAATCCAACCCCGGTAATACCTCTTCCTACCACTTATATAGCTTACACCTCTGGCTTCCGTAACACCTTGTCTGATATAATTGTATACATCGCCCTCTATTGGCCAGGCAGTGAGTAGTAATAACATCGTATTCGTAAATATACAAGTGGGGTGTGGTTTGTATACGTACAAAACAGAATGAAAATTAAGAACAGATAATAAAAGCATAACAAATAAAGTAACATTTTTATACTCTCACAATTTACTGTACTTTCAAACAATGGGACAGTGAAACAAATCAACAGTGAAAACACCTTCAACTGGAAATGTTTCTTAATACCATTCCCATTGAAACTTTCACGCAACAAAATAAGAGCCCTAATTCAGCATGCAGTGACAAGTCACTCTCAGTGTTGTACGCTGACCAACCCCCCCTAAGGGCATGGAACAGAAGTGCATGTGAGCAGCGTCTTGCTTGTGGTCCCTACCTGGCCCCCGTCACGTCCACGCCCACCATCAGCTGCCCGTTGAGTGACAGCAGCTCGTCGCGGAGCTTGATCCTGCCGCAGCGCGCGGCGGGACTCCGCTTCCTGACCTCGGTCACCCAGATGCAGCCCACGTCCAGCACGGGCCCCTGGTCCCCCTTCTTCCTCCTCCTGCGGACCCCTGTCTTCCTCCCCTCGGGGTCCCCGAAGATGGGGATGTTCCCGAAGCTGAGGCCAAACTCCCTGGGGTCTCCGTGTGCCTTGGTCAGGCAGACGGCCCGCACCTCCGCGTCGCCCCCCTCCCTGGCAGCGGGGAGCGGTAGAGGGGCTTCCTCTACCTCCATGAAGTTGAGCTGGATGTATTCCACTAGCTTCTGGGTGGCAGCCAGGCACAGGGACATGTCCCCCGCGTTGCCTGGACTACCGCTGCAGTGCACACCGTCACTCTCCCCCGTCGGCCCCTGGATGACGGACAGAAAAGGTTATGGCATGTACAGGAAGCAGCTGCTGTTGTCTTCATTAGCGCTGGTCACATTTCACACCGCCTGGCTAAATGTAGCGCCATGCTAACAGTGGAGGAGCTGCTGTTGTCTTCATTAGCGCTGGTCACATTTCACACCACCTGGCTAAATGTAGCGCCATGCTAACAGTGGAGGAGCTGCTGCTACAGGCCCATTGTCATTGCCATTGTGAACAGACACCTGCCGGACGACAATAATCCTAACTGTTTTCCAGCCATATGTAACATTACTACTGTCGTACTACTGTAGCTGTATGAACCACTGTATTCATAGTCTAGAAACAATGTTGCCATGTTTACCCTTACAACTTTAGCTTTCATTTATTTGTGTTGAAAGTGCATCCAGTTATGCATCCACACTGTCAAGCCTACAAAGGCTTCAGACAACCAAGGGCAAATTGAATATGTCCTCCCTGGCATAGAATGCATTCAAATAGGATAGAATGAACTATTCAAAATGTGCCTATTCTGACACCTCAGTCTTCCAGGACCTCAGATCTGACAAATTAGGCACTCCAGGGTATTTCATAGTCACAAAATAGAAATCGAAACGTGTTGATGCCAACCCTGTAAAATATGTCATTCATAGCATGTTTATTGTAGGATTATCATATTTTAATTTTGGATTTAATAACCGTATTATCTGGTACATCAACTGCTCTTCATAACAAGGCTGTCTTTTCTGTAAGACATAATCACAACCACAAAGCTATTTGAAAGTTATCCTTTCCCCCCACCCTTTGTAAGTGAGTAATACATCTGAAAACTGCTTGTGAACCAAACAAAAAAAGTTGAATCTGCAACATAGTGACAGATGTTTAGCAGACAGATGTTTCACAGATATTCCTCACCCTGGAAAAGCATTCAATAAGTCGGCAGCATTAGTCATTAATTCACATTTTTCTCCAATAGTCATGGAAGCAACATTGGAATATTAGAAGCAAGAAGAAAAGCAAACCTTCTGCTGGTCATGATTCTGGTCGTGGTTCTGATTGTGATCGTGGTGTCGCTCTGTTGTCCTGGGCTGGCTCCCAAGCCAGTCCTCCAGCAGCAGGAGATGGCCCTGGGCATTCTCCTGAGTGATAGGCATCCTTTCTGGCTCTGCCCGGGGCTCCTCCACATCCTGGGCAGCGACACTGAGCTGGTGTCCCCTTCCCAGCGCCCGGCCTGCCCCCCCTGCCTAGGACTGAGGTTGCCAAGGGCTACCGTGAGCACACACACTGGAAGCTTTGAGGGCTGGACGGGCCGATGGGCCTGTCTCCATCTCTGGAGGGGCTCTCAGAAGGCGCCGTGGCCTCTGGATGTCAGACGCAGGGCTATAGGAGCCAAATTACCCAGCATTCCACAGTGAGCACCCCCGCAACATGATGTCATCCCCAAACAAGAGCGGGAGCTATCAGGAAGGAGTGCGTCCGTCCGTCTGTCTGTGTGTGTGTGTGTGTGTGTGTGTGTGTAAAAGTGTTGGTCTGGATGCACTGTGGAGTAATTGGAGACCCTGTGCAGTTCTCCCCTCGGCTGAGACAATCCGGCAGGGTGGAAAATATCCGATAAGTGCCTGGGGGACGGTATGTGTGTGTGTGTGTGTGTGTGTGTGTGTGTGAGTGTGTGTTCTAGGACGCACACACACGCACACGCGCACACACACACACCTAAAGCAGCACTGGTGTCTGCACAGTGTCAGGCCAGCACCTAAAGGAGAGACCACAAAGAAGTCACATCAGAGGCGTCCAAAGGCGTCAGCAGCGCACGAGGCCAGATGGTCATCAATCTGCGGTCGTGTCAACATGCACTCCCTCACACTCCTATCTGGGCTCATCCATAGAGAGGAAGACCCCGGTGGAAACCACGTGCACCCAGCTATGTGACCCGAAGGTTCTCACGTCAGCAGGGAACCGCAGATATGAACGCCACGTCAGACACAAGCGGCGTCAAGACACTCGATTGATTTAAGAACCTCTCTCTTCAATGGCTGCTCCCCTTAAAAGCTCCACCCTACACATTGGATACGTATGGCCAAGGCTAGGATGTTGTGTGCAGTCTGCACCACTGTTTGTGTTCCTATTTAGAGCCGGGGCTGTGTAGAAACAACTGATTATTTTTTCTTTTCTTTCTGTCAGCGCAAATAAAACGGCCAGTTAGCGGACGGTGAGGAAATATTCTCAGAATTTGACCAAAAGTGTGAGCATACATTCGCTGACCTCACCTTTAAGGAGTATGTCTGATCCCTCCACCATCAGCTGTTTTGATTCCTGTCTGACTAGTCTCAGAATGTTCGGCACAGCAGGAGTGAAGTCATGTATTTATCTTCAATACCAGTCTAATTAGGTCTCTACAGTAAAACAAGTGTGCTTTAAACATACGAGGAAGGCATAAATGTGGTGATAATTAAAGAGGGATGTTTCTGCCATCCCGCTATGTCTAATTTAAAGGAATGCTCCCGTGGGGTGGGGGGGGGGGCTATTTGACAAAAGCTATATTACCTGACAATTGCTTACTATACCTTTAAAGCCCATAGAAATAGTGCACATTGAAAGCATTCCTAAACTATCCTGTAATGTAATGTAAACTAAAGATGAATTAGTTGAGACAGGTCATCCAGTTAAATGTTATAGAAATAACCTACAGTATTAATTATATTCACACAACCTCTGTCTGAAGGAACTATTCCCCACCACTCAGATGCTAACACTGGTGTGCATTAGTATAGCATGCTATACTTGAAAAAAATGTGTCTGTCCATATATGGACGTGCTGTTTTTGTACTGCTGCATAAAAACATATTTGTAAAATGTTATAGTTCAACTTCTGTCAAAATTATTTGGTAATAGTTTGATTCCAGGTGTTATTAGATTATATAAAATAATAGATTATATTAAAAAAAACTTTAGCAAAATGATAAATGATACAGAAAGAGGTTTTGAAATCCTTATTTAGAATGAACCAGCAAGGTAAAACTGGCCCAAGGGCCAGGTCAGAATCTGTATATACAGTACCTTGTATAGTACTCCCTTAAAATCCTTGACAGATTTAGGTGGGCTTCTCAGACACAGATGTCTATAAATAGAACAACTCTACATGTGGTGAGCGGGTGCCTCTTTATTTATTCTTGGCTTGAGGCCCTTCCCCATGGAGATGGCTGTGATGAGCCTATGATGTTGTTACTGAATCTCAGCCTCTAAACTCAGAAAGCGGATGTTTGATGAGCACCGCTGAGCGCCGGACAGACAGACCAATAAAATACACCAGCTTCATGTATTCATGTCATGATAGGGGAAGCACCAAGAAACACACATTAGACCAGTAACAGCTGACATAGCATGATGCATATGTTGCTTTCCTAATACAAACAGAAAACAACAAGAACAGTCAATCTCAACCACATTTCTTTTTACAAAATATATTGAATCTATAAGGTTGCTGGCTGACACAACCTTCATTGGCTATATAAATAGACGAGGACTTAAATACAATTATTGACTGACCATAGTAAGTCAATTTTAAGCAAATAGAAGTTGAAGACTAATGCTGAATTCAATAGGCTGCCAATTTCAAGACCGTTTTGCAGACTCATTTTCTCTGACAAATGAGTAAATCCAAGTCATGGTGTCCCATTTGCATAAAATGTTCCTATTGAAACTGGGTTTTGATCCGTCATCCCTTGACTAGAGGCAGAAAGCTTACAGCAACCACATCTCTGGCAGATATACACAAAGCAGGCTGCAATGGGACCACAGTGAAATTACTATCCAGAGCTTGGCTTCAAATAAACTGTATGGTCTTTGTGGTGGCATCTGTCTCTGCTATTTCTGTATGCTTCAACTTGGGGCAAGCATTGCTTGAACTGCTTCTTGAAGTACTGCAGTAGATATCAATCCATGTACAGTGTGTATACAGAAACCATTTACATATTAGGCTTTAATTGGGAACCGTTAAACAAACCTCAAAGCATATAACAGGTAGTAATATAGAACTCCTCAAGTCTGTCCCAGCTCACCCGTTATGTTTAAAACACAACTGAGGGTGTCTGTTGAGGAATGGCACATGCAATGGGGATTGAATGGTCAAGTAGTATAGTGACGCACTCATCAGTCAGGTGTCACTCAGGTGTGGGGGGAGGGGCATGCACTCTCAAACTCGTCTCAATGGTAGATAGACACAATGGGAAAAAGAGGCTAATCTTCAGTGGCGAGAAGGTGATGTGACGGGATGGTTTTTTAAAGTATAATTTTTCCATTTATTCAGGATAACATTAACTTTCAAAAATAAAATCACACACAGATTACAGACTGGTTACACAATGATGATGAGGCTTCTATTGTAGAGGGCAGGATATTACTGGGGCCAACACGCACAATTCAAGCTGTCTGCCAAGGAGACAACCATACATACACACCGAAAACTACATTATAATTTACTTGACACAAAAAACAACAGCAGCTGCTTACAAACGGTATCCAAATAGAATGTTTATCTGCAAGCAAAGGCGTTTTAACAGGTCAAAACCGTTAGAGACAAATAGAGAAAAACAACGCGTGGGTGTGGGTGGGAGACTAGGGTGTTCTGCTGCCAACAATAACATCCTCTCCTCTGTGCTTGTAACACCATGGACAGTGTTCATTGCAGTGACCCAAGCATAGAGGGATTTCAGCAGTGCAATACAGAGCCAGAATGGGACACCGGCTGCCACTTATTGATATTCAAAGCAAACGCACAATGCTGCAGGAATTACTGCAAATTGAGACATCACAGCCCAAAGCCAACAAACCTCCGGGCTTGTGAGTGGTATTTAGAAGATGCAGAGAAGTACTGCCCCATTTTAAACTAGAAAAGCATCTACTGTACATTGAGAGTGCAGTTGATTACACATGGATGGGATAGATAGGGTTACACTAAAAGCCCTCTCAATGTTATTAGGTTACCAGGATGGTCTAGGAGTTGGAGAAAAAAGAATGCCCTCTGTTTCTGAATCACAACCCTTTTGACAAATTATGTTAGCTTCTTTCCATATTCTTCTTTGAGCAAAGTTAGTGTGATTTCTAAGATTTCTGGATGAAGGGAGTGTTGGATAAACACAGATCATTGCCTAATGTGTATGCCCATCTACTAATATATGCCTGGACCATGCAGTAATGAGAGAGCCAGTGTGCTATCCCGGTGCCCATGTGGTCTTGCCCTTGAGGCCATCTTGTCATCGCCATGATACATGGACCCATATAGGCCTCCTACTAGTTCAACGGTGTATCATAATGTAAGGATTTCAGTGTGACATTCACCATTTCAACTTTTCACTGTCCTATGTTGTAGTTTCCTGAAGAACTAGGTCTGAAATTTGTAATTCTGGTGAATTTCATTAAATTTTCATCATATAATTGCTAAAAAGATATTTAGCCTAGATATTGTCGTACTAAACAGCATTTGTGGTCTTTGTGAAGGGAGTTACAAAATATACCTTACTAGCACTGCAGCATATCTGATCTGGTTCTATGAGGGCAATTCAACCAGCACAAATCGGTGTGAACCTCGCACAACACAGGCTTCATGAAATATGTCAAATCAAGATCAGCTCCTAAGACTGACAACAGAGAAACCTTATCTTACTAAACACAAATTATACCTGATTTAAAATGGATACGCTTTATGAAAAGCAGCAAGTTTCACTAACTAGGCCTACACTTTACCCCTTGCTTGGTGAAGGATTAATGTAAACAGATTACAAATTACAAAAAAAATTATATGATCAACCATTAGGACGTTATTAATAAAATAAACTAAACATAATTCATATGAGTGGAATTGGAATAAGTGCAACAGAATCCAATTACTTGGTGGAAAATGTAGCTTGTTTGTTGAAATGCTATCTTATTTTGAAAATCTAAAAGATATTGTCTAAAAAATTATAAAAGATACTGTGGTGGTATAGCTTCTGTCTTGTTAATAAACAAACCTGAACATCAATGATACAATGTATCATATTATATATATACTAATATATATATTAAAAAAAATGTATATATACTATATATTTTTTTCTTATCACGTTATAACGTGAAACGATCTTTTCACGTTAAAACGTGAAACTGTCTTATCACGTTAAAACGTGAAACTGTCTAATCACGTTATAACGTGAAACAATTCACGTTATAACGTGATACTGATCTTTTTTTTTTTTTTCTTACTTGGCAGCAATACGCTTCCATAAATATATATATATATATACAGTGCAAAGATTTATTTGTTTGGTAAAAAAACAATTGCAACTGCTGATTTAGCAGAAGATGTGCAACATATTTGAACAGTGCTAATGGAATTACTAGCATGGCTCAAGATAGATTTGGGGAATCCTGTGTGTGCTAACCCAGGATCTTAGTGTAGAAGACAAGCTGTTCAGTGGGCAGGGGTGTTCCAAATCCTGTCCAGGACAATGAGAGGGTGAGGAGAACAGCATCACAGAAGGCAGACCTATGGTCTGTTTCACATGTGCATGCAAATGTCCAAAATGGTCAAATTTGTCAAATACAGTATGTGGTGTAGAATGCATTGCCTATAAGCTATGATTTAAATAGGAACTACTGTATACCCAATCACAAAGACCGATTCATCGTGATGCAAAGTAGCCTAACCTATTGTGTTGAAGACAGTAGGATATCTAAGAGGATGGTGGGCCCCAAGCAAAAAATATAGGACAGTCGCAGACTGAAGGGTTAGACACAAATAACTTATTTGGTTAGTGAATTAAATAACTTATACATTATCTAAAAAGGTATTTTAGCATGGATGTAGTTCCCCACCAACCCCATTATGGAGCCCCAGACAGTAGCCTTGCCTGCTGGCAGAATGCACCAATGGCAGACAAACACTGGTCATAAATTAAAGACATAATAGAGACATTACTATTCAATAGATTTTACAACATTCCAGCTGAAAGGAACCCACGCATTTAGGCAGACTATGTCATTCAGTTTGAATACTACGACTAGCAAATCATTATCTATTAGCCTATGCTGGCCAAGCAGCTGCTAGAAAACACATTTTTTGGGTCAATTGTGATTGGTGACCAAGTGTAATTTTTATGTTAATGGTTGTTTAAGAAGAACTGTCATTTTAATAGAGGCAATCATTTAAATGTCACAGATGTGTTAAATACCATTGCTTTAAAACAAATGACACCACTGCACAATATAAAATGTTTTGCATCATCAGAAATTAAACGTCAAAGGAATGAAAGGCCAGGGTTTAGATAAATCATATAAAATATATACATCCATTGAGATTTTGCATAGTGCAGTGTCTAGTCAATCTGCAATATAGCCACAGCCTTGTATCTGGTCCTTATCTTGGTAATTTTTGGAAAGTTTTTTTTTTTTTTTTTCTTTCTTCTTTCTTATTAATTCTACCTGAATTACTTTATCAGTCTAGCCACTAAGATGGAGATGGACAATGTAAGTTTTATGTTTATGTCGAGTAATGTTCCCACTTTTCATGCCCTCAATATACAATCGTGACATGGTTAAAATGTAATTACTTAAAATCATAGGCTACACACAGCCTATACCGAAATATAACTGAAACTTTTACATTTTATGATTTCAGGTAAATACATTTTAACATGTCACGATTGTATATTGATTATTTATCTACAACCAGGAGCTACTATTTGCGCTGAAATTGCATGCCCATATAGCTAAAAATAAGCCGGTGGTGGTAACTCTGTAGTCTTGCCGTAACAGTCAATGACCAAAGTCTTCATCCTACAACGCCAAAAATTTCTAACGCTTCGAAAACTGATGAGAAAGTTCCTTGACCAAGCTGCACTTTTTGACGAGTTGGGAGTGAGAACGTGTTGTTTTATCATAATTTGCCATTATAGTGTACAGTTATAAGCTATAACTATGTATTGTAATTGATAATTGCATTGTAATTGATATTTGTATTATATGTTTCATTGTTGTTGTTTTAGTTTGCTGATATGGACCCAAGGGTCTTCAATAAAGTGGAATTGAATTGATTGATTAGAAACAATGATATTGACACTGAGTCACTGACAAGTGTCAATGAGTTCTCTTGCCATAACAAAAGAAGCTGGACTGACCAGTGACTAGTGTCCACCCTCCTTAGCTTGGCTCAGATAGATCAACTTCAAGAGAAGACCTCACACGAGGACTGATGTAGTCTTAAACTTAAAGAACAAACATGGTGCCATTTGCTCCATGTTTGTTTCTATTTGAAATATACATTTAGAGAACCTTCAAGAATAAAACAAAGTATGCTCCGCAGTAAGACAGTAAGTTGACAGCTCGATCACAGCAGTAATATATAAAATAATTAATGCAAAAACATGCATTTTAATCTCAGAGAATACAGCGATACCAGGCTATTCACCAAAACTATGATGTCACTGTTAGTATGCATGCTGTCAAAACACAGTAACATATTGTCATGTTGGCCATTTAAGAACCAGTTTGGTGAGTTTACAGAACAAAGTGCTATAACTGTATTGCTTGATTTCCAACCCCAGACTATAGCATCAGACAGCTCCTGTTCAACAAATAACACAAGGAACTTCTATTTTCAATCCAAATTATATTCAACTCTGGTAGAGACCACTCCAAACAACACACAATTGGCTTTCATTTGTCCTGATGCAAGCCAGATGTTGCTCAGCCAACACTGGCAAGGAGAGCTTTGCTAGACTGGTTGTTTCTATCCCTGTTTTAATCCCAGGTGGTCCCAGAGGTAAAGAAGGGGGTTACTGTATTGTTGGCCTGACAGTGTTCTCTTAACTTTGCTACTCAAACAAGGAGGATTTGTTGTAACACCCTTTGTTCTCTGTTTCAGGTTGACCTACATGGCCCATCTCCCCTTGTGTTAACCCCACACCTCCCCCACTAGCCTACATCTCTCAGAGCCCCATATGGCCAAAGATTAGTAAAGCCCTATGGCCTAAATGCCAGAGGAAAATATAGGGATAAAACATTACTGAATGTGGCACACCAATTTATTATGAGACAACATAATGTTTTTAAAACCCCCAAGCCTCATCTGTCATGTACCCTAACCGGATGACTTGCTGTGACTGGAAGCAGAATGCCAAGAAATAAGACTTGTATAATGAAATCATTAAAAACAGAATTGTTTGTGTTTGTGCTGCTGTGTCTGAAATATGAACGTTCTCTCCAGTGATTCCATTAGAATCCCAGGAGGAACTGTTTGAGAACAGCCACATTTTAAAGCCAGCACCTGTTCCAACACCTGGTAACAAGTGAGCTATTTATGATGGACAATTGAGTTATTACAACAAGTCATTCACCGACCAAACCCAAGATCACCAGACCAAACCCTTGATCTTTAGACAGAAGACTATGAGACTCTTTTTGCTTGGAGAATCAAGATAATGTGCTTCTTTATAGAGCAAAATATTCGCTAATCACAAACCTCAGCAAAATGTCAATTATGCTTAGAGGAAAGTTATAATCATTCATTTCTAAATGTTGAGTGTATTTTCTCTATCATTATGTTATCAAGGACATTGTTAGCCTATGATATTTAATATGATTTGAAAAGGTATTGCAATTCAGATGTTTGAATTCAGTATTGCAAGCTTAATGGAGGGGTAAAAAGAAAGCAAGTTCTGACCGATAAAAGCTTCAAAGTGAACATTGTTGCTCAAAATGTACAAACAAAATGGCACCAAAAAAGTATTACCATGGTTACATGTAAACTATTTTGATTTTATTTACTGTATGGTTATTATTAACATACATTCAATTACATATTTCTGACACTATAGTATACTACCACAGTAACACTGTCTTTTATAGTATTTCATCTTTCATTATAACTGCATTCAATAAAACATTCCAGACACCTGTATACGAATTTGACAACACTTTGGTGACACAGCAGAAAGCACATGTCAAGTAATCATGCTGTGCTTGGAACATTCCAGATACTTACATTATCTGCAGTATTTCACCAGTAAGATGTAGCACTACTCTATTTAACAGCACATATCTAGATTGAAACATACTGGAGTGTTATACCTACAGGCATAGCTGTCATAGTGTTTACTTTAAACTAGATCTGTGAAAAGAGCAACCTTAACTTTCCCAGACAAAAACCGGTTGCAAATGTTATCTCAGTTTTATTGTATTCGTACTGAATTTATGTTAAGATGGTATAACTAACAGTTCCTCACATAATAGCTCATATAATAGCATGACAACATAATAGCAATTATCAGATTAAAGAGCTGTTGAATGTGATGTCAAACAGTTGGAACCATGGGTTAGTGTTCGTGTTGCAGATGCAATGCACAGAACAGTCTCACTGTCAGACTTTAAAACTGCTGAAATTCTTCGTCAACCAATCTATCTCCATTAGATTGGTCAAATCTAAAGGTAAAATCACTCAAATCTAAGAAAAAAGTACATGTCAACTGTAAACAGATACTGACACTGTTCTTTTTGGTTGAACTAAGCATTAAGTGCACTCTTATCATATTACAAGCCTCTCACGAGTGGCATTCAACACCAGATGCTTTTGGTATAATGGAATGTAATCTTGTTAGGAAGAACTGTCTGAATGGATCATTGAGTTATACTAATGACAGTTATGTGAAGTGTGGATTAACATGGAGGTCATACCTCTGTACTTAAAAAAAATGTTTTAGGCCTCCATCATTAACAGCCAATACATATTTGACAATTTAAAATGGGTATTTCAAAGTAAAGCTAGAGTGAATTTACAAAAAAAAAAAAGAAATTAAATTACATAAACTGACATAAACTTTATAAAACACGCACACACACACACACACGCACACAAACAGACACATACACACACATACACACACACACCAGTGTCAACAATTCAATCCCAAACCTTACATGGTAATACAACTTCCTTAGATAACCAAAATAATTACCTCATGACCAAAAGGCCAGGAAGCAACACCTATTGTACAATATTTATAGAACTAGTATAGGAAACAGATGAAACAATGTATTTATATTAACCTTTGGAGAGCCATGCCATGGGGTGAAGCTGAATGAAGGTTTTTATTATGCTTTGACAACTCATGGTCACTTTTGAACTGCTGAGTAGTAGTATAATACCCAGCTTGTCTTAAATACAATATCAGACATATCATCCAATGTAGAGCGTCTGGCCATCACATAATATAAAAATATAAAGGATATAAAGTATGCTTTGAGCATAGTACTTTTGAGCATTTGGACATTAATGTGGCACATTTCTGGAAAACATCACGTCACATTTGACCCAACCCAAATTCTGTATTTGGCAAAATGTCAAAGCAAAAGCATTTTTTAAAATAAATATATAAAGCAGGCAAAATAATCAAAATAATCGAAGACATACAGTATATCTTAATGTAATATTGTTAAAGGTATAGTAAGCGATTGTAAGATAATACATTTTTTGTAAAATTCACCAAATATCTCATCTCAGTTCACTATCTTACCGTTCTCTGTGTGTCCTGAAAAAATCAACATAGTTTCAGAGTGATTACAATGTATAACATTGACTAATGCAAAAAAAGCAGGTTTTTATAAGTCTGAGTGAATGAAAATAGGGCATAGATTCATGTCCCTTGATTACGGTTTCTTTCATCCCATTGACATGTCCTACCAAGCTGCTCTCTGCAGCCCACAGCACACCAACCACCCCCATTCTACCCACACACCACCAGATAGATTTCTGCCCAAGATTGAGAGAATCCTGCCTTCCATTGTTTCTGGGAGCCTGCTGTACCGTAGCTGAGTGCAAGGAGGAAGCAACATGTGATTGACCTTAAGGCACGCTACTCTGAGCTGCAAGCATCACTCCATTGCACACTATCAAATACAGTGGTCGCCCAATAGAGGTTCACTTTCAAGTGATATAAGTAAAAACCTGTTCATCTGTGAAATGGCTTTAAAAGGCATTGGTAAATGAAAATATATTATTTTGTATAGATCACGGAACAAAAGTTAAATGTATCAATGGTTTGACAGTTATGTCATAGTCTGACGTTTTCCCTATGTTGACAGTTATGTCATTATTCCTGAAGTGAAAAGACTATATCCTAATTCCTTAGCCATGACAGCAGCCAGAAAAAAAAAAAAAAAAAAAAACGAGGTTGAAATATTTTGGCAGTGAAAATTTTCCAGGTATGACATGAATATTTTCATCTGACTCAAAAGAAACCTGGGGGGGGGGGATACTTTGTATAGAAATTCAGTGCAAGAAAGTCTACTAAAATGGGATTATTGAAGTACATGTGCTACCATTAAAGCTGCAGATGGCTCAGCTCCTATAGGCAATACTTAATAGGCAATACTTAATAATTATGTTGTAAGCCCAAGTTATGATGTATAAGAATTAAAAAAAATATGAACACTCTAACACCACCATACAACATTCCTAACGTTATTTTAGTCAACATTTGATTTTCACTTAAAGATACTGTTTACTCTGATGTATGTAAGTAGTCTGCATATTACACATGGACAGATATCTAACTACAGTATATTGTATGCTCTGCTAGATGTGGACACCATGGTGGACATCTGTAAATGTAACATGTATTCAGTAATCTCTTAAATTTATGTGGTCAGAATGGAAACTGACTACCCGATTTTCATGGCTGTAACACTTGCATGCTATTAACAAACATTATGTTAATGCTACATCACGATTCTGTATTGTGACAGCTACTTTGTAAGGAGTGGGGGTTTACCAAACACTATCACCAAAGAACGTGTGCATAAACGTTGTTGTACAGTTGAACTTAAACTGTTTACCTTTGGGTGTGTGCAATGTGTTTAGCCTATGTTAAAGCTAGAAACAGCACATTACCTGTAATTGGAGCCTTTAAAAACATTTAACCATATTAAACCTGGTGGTAAAGACCCTGAAACCTAAAATAACTCAGGCCATTAGGGTTACTGTCAAACACAGCCTGGACATGTTTAGCAAGAGGACAAAATAGGCCTTAATAATTGGCAGTCATATTATAATTCTGGCTCATTCCATGTAAAAAAAAAAATAAAAATAAAAATTTAAACACTGTAGTCTGTGTGCGCAAATGCGTGCGCGCGAATGACCACCTCCCCTCCCCGCCGCGACCGCGCGCGCACACACACACACACACACACACAATCGACTAAATAGCGGTTGTCCAACAGTAGGATACTAACCAATTACCAAGAGGGCAAAACTACTGTAGAAGATCATGCAGGCTGCGGCATTATTTTATCAAAGTAAACTGACCTTCACATGGAGATGCAGAAGTCACTGACGTTTCCTATGCCTATATCTTTGCATTAGGCAATGTAAAAGTCCTTAATGTTCTGGATCTTTGTAGGCTACTTCCAAATCCAAAATGTTTAACGAGTCAAACATTCAACTGTAAATGTCCTCAATACGTTTGTGCAATGTAACAAAAAGTAGCTTTAGACTACAAAAGCTTCCATTCACTAAAATGTTAACATCCTTTCACACTGGCAGAATCGACCATCACCAAACTTGAGAGAAAAAAATTCAAGCAGTTGACGTATTTTGCTTTCCAATTGTTGAATCCAGAAGTGCGTTAATAAATATTATAGAATTTCCGTTGCCGCAGGCTCGAAAAGGCTTTTGCGGGACTTTTTTCCTAGCTCTATTCACTACGACCATATGAGGCGTGGTTACAGAGACGATTTATGGTATTTTTGTCCAATCACGTTAGGCCCGAAAGCCTGAAAACCTGGCACAAGTCAGCCTCTCCTCAATTAGTTTATCATAGTGTCGCCTATATGGTCCAGACCAAATCTGTGAAGATATAGCCTGTAAAGGAACTTACGATTCCTTAAAACATAGCCTGTACTAGACTATACGAAACGCAATAATATACCGTGATAGGCTATTGCTACACGCATTAGGCTATTCCTTATCGCGTCCATCATGCGGTAGCCTAATGTGAGGGTTAAGCAGCTATACCTATGTGTGCACTTCGATGCGTATATAGGCTATATGCCTGGTTTCATGACCTCGGACTCTAAACGTCGACTTGAAACGAAATTGTTACGCGGTGAATTATGAATTGATTGATTTAACAGCAAATCCACATCTGCAATTTAGATTAGACAGAAATACTGGCGATAGTTCAATAAACGAAACGCTTGTGAGCTTCCCGTATAAAGAAATTTAGTAATATGTAGCCCATGAAAAAACGAGACATCTCCCACTTCATTTAAAAATTACTTAACAGTTGAAAATACTGGACATCCATTACTTTGGGTCAATCTTAAACGCCTTCACATCATGGATATTTAGTCTATTTAATAAACTTTTCATTTGAGTTCAAGATGTTGCTGTCAAGCATGCTGTATTGTAATACCTCCACCTGGCGTTCAAAATAAGTGTAAACATGTAAAACAGTGTCAATAGTGCATCACAATAAGCGTTTTTAAATGTTTATTTTACAGGCAATTACTGCATATTTTATCCTTACCCTTTGTTCTCTACCCATCATCCTGAAAGATATAGCATTTACCATTTACCATATAGCAAAACGAATATGAAGAAGTGCTGAGGTGAAGGTTTTGTTTTATACCTAAGAGTTGACATTAACACAGACTTAGCTTTCTTACCTCAATACCAATTACTCCACTGACCTTCATCATGAATAAACCCGTAAACCTCTAAATAAACAAATTAAGTATTGAGGATGATGGTTTTATGGCATGTCAGCAGGTCTATATAGATACATAAGGAAGCATATTATTTAGGGATTAACAGAAGTTCAATACTATTTTAAGATGATAACATTTAGTTAGCAATTCACCTATTTGCATGTTAAAAAAAAATTACTGAATTTAGGCGATCCTTCCAACCACAAATCATACATTTGCATCAATCAACAGGCAACCGACAATTAAGAAAATAAAAATGTATATATATATAGTGTGTGTGTATGTATGTATGTATATATATATATATTTTTTAAACTGCAGTATCATTCAAAGACAAATAAAAGGCATTACAATGTGATTAGGCACTTCCAAGCTCTTAGTTTATTTTTATAGTTAATTTTTATGGTAAAATAAAGTACACAGAGTAGAGGTCCCTTTATTAAGATGATACATGATCTAGCATATTGTCCTATTAATCTCCTACTGGAGATTTTCCAAAGTATAAAGCCGCAAATTGCCCAGGTTTACCCAGTTGATTTACCCACTGTTGATAAAGCCCTCAGTCCTTGCTACATACATTATAGGAAGGACAAAAGCAAGCTACTTAAAAGCAATGTCTTTTGTAGTTTTGCAAAAAAATAAAAACTTTGTGATAAAACTCTAACACAATTAAACATTTGAGAAAATAAAGTGTATAAAAATCGTGCATATGAAAGTAAAAGCAAGATATGGTGATTAATAAAAGGCTTTTAAGTTTTTTACTGAACATAAACCATTAGAACCTCATAAAAAAAAAAGACATCCAACAGAGGAGAGACATGAAAAGCTCATCTGAATTAGAGCAATAATGACAAAATAAAATTGTTAATTGTGCCCAGCTCTAAAGAAAATATCTCAAAACAGCATAAGTTGCACTCTGGTAACCAAGCAAGAGTGGTAAATTATAAGCATTAAACGCATACAAAACAGGGAATGTGACTCCATCCTGTTTTAATTAGACGATGTGTTGGATAATTCATTTCCATGACGTAATTTAAGAGTAAACTAAGAATGAGACAACATATGCACATTAAGGAAAAGCTAATTGCATGGTTGCGGTGGTGTTGAGCCAACTGCATGTTAAACTCAAAACGTGAGAGGAACCAAGAGATGTTCAAACTGGTTTCCCCATCAACCAAAACGAGGTATATATATTGACACCATCTTCATTTGACACACTGCTAACAAAGACCACAGGAGCATAAGAGAGCAATGTCTGTCATTCATATTGGGACAATTTTCTTACAGCTCCATTAAGGAGAATACTTGACATGACAATCCTCTTATTTCAACCTGCTCTCAGAAGGCATTATTGTACTATTCCATTAACCCTGTGCCACATGCAACCACTGTCATTACATTACCTCAGCCTGAATTTTGTGACAGTCCACAGCCATACAACTTGATGGATCAACCACATTTAGAGAGCACATGGAGCAGAGTGGCATCACCTCAAGTTTGTATTGAGATGTTTTTTGGTCAAAAACCTACTCTTGCTGGTGAAAAATACTTGGTTTAAAATCTTCCCTGGATCAAGGACTGCCAAATCAAAATAGCACAAACAGTAACATGGTACTGGAGGTAAAAGGACATCTTAGTCAATTAGCCAACCATAACATTCAGTGAGCATGTAGGGATCCAATGGCTTGCTCTTGAGCAGTGTGATACAGTAAGACAACAAGTTGTTGTGGCTGAACCACTTCTGACGACTCACGGTCATGGATGACATTGGGATAGGTACCTGGTTGTTGTGCAAACAAAAGGGAACATAAATGAATCATGGGGCTGGATCCACGCTAGAGTACCATAGCTTGGTTTCACCGTTAGACAGATATCCCCATTAGAACCTGGGAAAGATAGCCTATCACCTATCATGATTACACATCAATATATTCTGCTTTGCAGATAGACAGGCCTATTGTTAGGCTATGTCCACACCGATGCTTTAATATTTGAACACTTTATTCCATGTCAACAGTATTTGCAAGTGGCTGCATTTGAAAACCACACCTCCAATAGTAAGTTCATAATGACGTTAAGTTTGATATCTTTGACGTTTTTATAATCTGTCAAAACTAAACGTGTATATCGAGGATGCTGTGCAACAAGTCTAGCAGTGTCCGCTTACGTTACTGGTCGTACAGGATCCGTCCAACTGCCCTATAGCGATTAACCATCATGTTTCATCAAACTTAAACAACAAGTCGCATGAATGCCATTTGGAAATGTATCCATGTGAATGTGGACATGGCCTAACTTAAAGTCACACACATGCCATTGAATCCAGATTTGACAAATGCCCAGATGTGCTAATAGCAGCTTCCATGGACAGGAAAGAAAAGCAAAGTAGCAGAATAAAATTGTTTCAATACATTGCAAATATTAACAAATTCCAGGAAATATGGAAATATTTCATTTATATTCAATATGTATGCCTGGTACGGTGTTAAGATGTACACCTAGTTACAGGTTCATAATTTACATTGACGCGAGTTAGTTATCTCAAAGGGCCTACATTTGAAGAAACATTGATGAGGAATACAAATATGTGATCAATGAAAAAAGGACAAGAATCAACATCGCAGTTTGGACCTGTCCAGTATCAAGCCTGCCCACCAATTGATTCCAAGATCCCAGAAAGTCCATTTTGCATGTTCTCTCTTAGCAAAAAGATGAGCGCATAAATGACACACGGGGTAGAAGAGGAGCGTTATCTACAAGGAAAAGCAGAAGGGACAGAAGAAGAGGGGTTTGGGGAGGGGTAAGGTGTAGCAGCCCATTCCAAAAGCCTAGGCGGGGGTGTAGTCAAGTCAGTCAAGTGTCATTTCCCCAGCAGCAGCAGCACCCAGCTGCTGGGGTCATTTGGTGAAGGCGGCCACGACGGCCCACAGCAGCTCGTTGGCGTTGGCCTTCGTGCTCTCCCCCTCGGGCTCCAGGTCCAGCAGCTGCCGCACCCTCTTCATGGCCAGGTCGTACTGCTCGTCCAGCAGCGGGGCGAAGGCGTTCTCCAGCACGTCCGACGAGTGCGCCAGGAAGATGAGCGCCAGCAGCCGCTTGTCCATGCGCTGGGCGTCATTCACCCACTTGTCCAGCACGGCCTCCTGCACCCTCTTGATCAGCCGCTGCTTGATGTTGTTGTTGGTGAGCGGGTGCGTCGTCATGTCGAACAGCAGGAAGTTCTGCTTCTCCGTGGTCAGCACGCCCTTCTCCACCAGGTTCTTGGCCAGCCGCTCGCGCACGTTCCTCAGCTGGTAGTGGAGCTTCAGCGGGTTCCACGTCTCTCCTGGAATGCAGGCAAGCGCACACATACACACACGGACCGCAAGATCGTTAGCTTTGGCGGTTGCCCGTGAGAGCTGCCCAAACAAACTCTCTCCAAACAATATGAATTTTCTGTTTATCTAAACCAGTAGTTTTGAAATGTTTGTGCCAGTTTTCAACCCCACTCGTCCAGTTAAAACAATAAAAATAAAAACATCCTAAATAATTCCCCCTAAACTATCCTGCAATACCTCAGGAGGGGCTAGAAAACCACTTTTACTGATCCACTGATTTATGGATAACAAACAAAAAAAAACATTTCTTTTTTTATAGTTGTAGGCGAGAACAGAGTAGGGATGCAATGATTAGAAAATGTTGATGGTATGATTATAGTCTGAGGAATAATCACTGTTTCACGATTATGCATGAATTTCACACCAGCAATGTCGTTTTGGAGAGTGATGTAATGCCCTTTCTCCTGCTTTACTGCAAATGGCCCAACTCTTAACTCACTGCTACTTCACTGAGTGTTTCCTCTGGGGGAAAAAGTCTACTAACCTGTGAGGGGAAAGTTAATGGGGACAGGATATTTTCATGGGGTTCCATGGATCTTCCCCTGGACTATATACTAAAACATTGGTTCTGGTGAAATTTCTTAAAAGGATAACCTTCAAAGAAAGCTGAAATATAGTTTCCATCATCCAGAAATGACCTCAATGTATCATTTATAATTGCATTTTGATGTCTGGAAGGTCTCTGGTATGTGAAGGAAATATAGCTGTATTTCATATAGATTATCAATATCAATTAACAGTATCGAAGTTTCAAATCCTCCGTTCTCCACTACAGTGTTCTTTGTTGACGGTCTCTAAATGTGCGTAGCAGTGGACTATCTTTAAACAATTCTGATTTCATTGTTACCGTCTTCTGTGCACTTTTTGATCGTGAGTTATTGAAGCCAGAAATTAGAACTTTTGATCGAACCAAATGACGACCTGACGTGAAAGTAGGACTACTGTTAAAGTTAGCCAACCAAAGAAAATAATATAATTCAGGCAGATTTGATGTTGGATAAGTTAAAGTTCATGACGCTCGACTTGTTTCATCGCTGTGGCTGGAGGCGATACATGTGCAGGTAGGCCCTACTGTATGTGTTACAGCAGTATAATAACGCAAACTAAAAAAAAATTAATTATGGGGCAGGATGGTGTAGTGGTCTGGGTGTTGGAATCCAGCCGGAAGGTTGTAGGTTCAAACCCCGGTGCTGGCCTACCTGTAAGCATCCTTGAGCAAGATGCCTAACCCCTAACTGCTCCCGGTAGTTGGACGCACCTTGGATGGCAGCAATCACCATCGTGCATGAATGTGTGTGAGACGGTGAATGTCAGGCAAAATCATTTTAAGAGCTTTGGATAAAAGCGCTATATAAATGCGCCCATTTACCATTAAATGACGTAGCTTTTTAAGTTAACTACTAGTCTACTAGTTTAACTAGTTGGTTATAGCTAAGGCAGGCTATCTTCCTTGCAGTTTGTCATGCACTCCTGAAATGATTGCAGCACACTTTCATTCAGTCACTCATGCTGTTTCTTGCCAGCTCACACTTCTAAATTATCGTCCTAAATCATTGTAAATTATTGTCAAACGGATACATTTTCTATTTACAGAGAAAATCGAGTGTTCTTTCCAAAGTTTACTGAAGCTATGTTTGATAGAAAGAAATAAGTGGCCAGTTTGTTTGGTGTGGCGTCAATGTTTCTGCCGTGGCGCAGCGTCACAACTAAATGAACACAAACGAATCATATTCAATGATGTTGCTCTCCTGATAGCATGTGCCGCACAGCATTTTGAGAGTAACTTTGTATTTGTTCTGTCTGCAATCTGCAGATTGCAACTGGCAAGGTTTGTTTGATTGTCCTCACTGTGCAACCAAAATGTCCCTATTTTGAGAGTGGGGAAAGAAAACACTCAGTGTAGCTGAGCCCTTGCGGTTATAAAAGCATGAGATTTTTAATCCCAGTTAATAGTGAAACCGGTTCATCGCTGCATCCCTAGAACAGAGTGGGCTGAAATTGATCATTATTTGTTGACATTTACATTTCTACAATTAAGTGAAGCTCCAGTCTCCCAATAACACTCACATTTTGGGGGGCATAATGCAGTATTATGTAGTGTGTACTTTTATATGCTGTCCTAAATATTAGTTCAAGAACGCATCATGCCAAGTATGTACCTGACCAGCCAATCATTGAATGAATCATCACATTACAAGCAGTGAGCCTAGGATGCATGTAACATAGTAACCCTGCACTCACACCACCAGCGACATGGTAGCTGGTTGTAGCCAGGTCGCTTTGTAGCCGTCCCGGGTGGGTGTGTTTGCTCTGTCGCTGGTGGGCGTGTCTGCCCTGTCACTCATAGAGGTACGCTGTGTGCGTCTGCCTTGCTAAACAAAACAAACACAGCTAAACAAACACAAACTATGTAAATAGTAGATAAACATATAAATATATGTCCCGCTAAATGAACAAGCGCACAGTTTTTCCTCCATTTTCGATTGCCAAGAAGAGGGAGGGCTGTCGCCGACACAAATCTACTCTTTTATTGTTTAGTCGCTACATCACGTCACTGAAAAATGAATGAAGGTCTGTCGCTTTGTAGCTGACTAGCTGGCGCTGTGAGTGCAGGGTAAGGAGCCCTCTAAAAATGCATTCTAAAACAGACAGGTTGGTTTATTAGTAAACAGCCCTGGGAAGCTCTAAGCAAACTATCCCCCCAGGAAGAAAACTACTAGGCTGGTTGTCCCCTGGATATTTAGGTTTGATATCCGTGTTTTGGGCATTACGCAGGATGCACAGTAGTAAAGAAACCATGAAAACCACATCTGAAGATTAATTCCTTCCTTGGCCTGTATTTATTATAGTACTATAGCCACAGTACAATGTTACGAGTCGTATTATCTTCAATGTTTTACATTTTGCAATAGAATTACCACATAATACATTACAGTATACAGTGAGGTCTGAATGTCTGAGTCCATTACCAAGATCTGGCCATTCTCAAACTGAAATCTAAATATTTTATTTGCACAATCAATCCTTTAATTTCCATAAACTTAAAGAAAATTAAGTTAGTTTTCATAATTTGTATATATTATTTATCTGATCAATCTATTCTATGTCGTTTCTATAGACTTATTAAAGCATAAAATATTAAGTCAAAATGGCATTTTGTGGTTTTAATAATATCAAAAAGGTATTTCATTGAGTTGACAGAGTAAAGGTTGTTTTAGATTTGGATGAAGCAATAGCTGGAGCAATATGACCAGACTTGAGCAGCAGGGTATGAGATATGGAGAGAAGGAAGGGATGCTGAACACCTGGAGAACAGTATGTAAAGATACAGACTGACATGCACAGGAGAAGGCGGAGGTCATTTGCATGTGAAGGGGCCATAGAAGCCCATGGTGCTCTGTAGCAGCCGCTAGAGGGGGACACAGTGTACTCACCACTGAGCAGCTCAATCCAGCTCTGCACCGTCTCAGGTGGCTGGGTGTCTTTGATGTGTTTGAGGGCCTCGTCCAGCAGCACGTCCCCTGTGGGAGTATCTGACTTGCAAATCACCTGGACATCCAATAAGATCAGTGTCAGACTAGAGGCACGCCTTGCCACTGGGTAGCCATCTTGCTAACGCTTACAGGCAGTTGTTCAGAAGACTTTATCTAACTGAATGGGGACAGAGCCATAACTGTACTTTCAGTGGTCACAATGACATAAAAATAAAATTGCATACAACCATCAGTCAGATTAAAAAATGTGGGCCGTCATAATAACGCGATCATTTTGATTAATTTATTATAAAATAAATAAATGCAGGTAACACCAATAGCCCCACCCCATTAGTATTAGACAAACAGTATTTCCATTAGGTCGCCTACCATAGGTGAGAATCAGACTGGATAAATGGACACACCCTGTGATCGTCACCTATAGCTTTCTTCAAGAATGGATTTGAACATCGCACTGCGCTGGCTCTAGCTGTTGCCATGCAGTACCTCACTCAGCCTGTTAACGCTACCCTATTCATTATAATGGGATTAATGTATTGCCAATATATTTTTAACTGATTAGTTATAAAAACACTCATCCTCCGTACAATTGTCATCAACTAGTCCAAAACCATTTTATTTAAAACCAGGCTGTAATTTGTTTTTGCTGTAAAGTCTGAATCAGTTTCAGATTAAAAAAAAAAAAAAGCTATTCCAGGAAGTGACTATGCCAACATTTAACTAGGGCTGGCCCCAAATATAATCGATAATTCGTTGATGTATTCGATTTAAATATTGGGATTCGAGTATTTGTTTTTTCACATTATGCATGCATGTTTTCCCATTAATCCCTA